>JAVSBS010029202.1:0-40041 GCA_033124195.1 Coracias cyanogaster | reverse complement strand
TGTGGCCATGCCAGGGTGGGAGGTGGCTCTGTAACAGCCCTGGAAGCAGTGTCAGTCTCGAGGACAGTGAAGAAAAAGAGCTGCATCCTGCTGTGCGCACAGAAGGACCATAAAGAAAAGGGACCATTCTTCCCCGGCCCAGGAGAGGGCCTTGGACAAGGTGCTGGGGCTTGGAGGGGTGCCAGGAGACCACCAGCCTTGTGGTCCAGCAGGACTCTGGGTTTGTGTTCGTTTGAGCAGCGGTGAACGTGGGCTTCTGGGAGCTGGTCTGAGGCAGCTCCGCTCGCCACTGGGCTGCTCCGAGAGCGGGATGACTCTGGGCGACCGCGTGTCTTCCATGCGGTAGCCGCATGGTGGAAGCCGGGTGTGTGCTCCCGTGCCCCGGGCAAGGCGTTCAGCACTGCCTGGAGGCACCGGGGGATTGGTTGCTCCTTTCTTTATCTCAGCTGAGCGCAGGCGCTGCCTCCTCTCTTCTCCCCCCTTGGAAGCACCAGCCAAGTGCCCCCAGGAAAAGGGGAACGTTTTGGACCCAGCGTTTCTGTGTGCAGCTCCCAGCACTGCACCGGGTGTGCTGCTCGGTTGCTTCCCGGGGCTTCACTGGGTAGATGTGGGCTGATGGCCATCCAGGTTCTGGAGCAACTCTGGAGTGCTGGGCTGATGGCTGTCCAGGTTCTGGAGCAGCACTGGGGTGCTGGGGCAGCGACGGGTGCTCGCCCTCCGGTGCCCCCTCCCCAGCTCCCTGGGCTGCAGCCGGTGCTTGCTGCTTGTTCCTCGGCTGGGCTGGCCCTGGAGTTCATTGCCCTCTCTCTTTCTCTTGGTGATTTTATTTATTGTTTCTGCCCTTCTCTGGGGTCCAAGGGGACCCAGCTGAATGGGCTCTTGCTGCACTGGAGCCTGCAGTACAATCAATATGTGCTGTTTATTTTTTGCCGTGACTGACAGCTCCTTGCCTGCAGCCTTCTCCTGTTACAGCCCTAATGTGTCTTCTGGCAGGTTTCCTCCTTCTGAGTGATTTCTAAAGGAAGGAGCAAGGGGGCTGAAGGAACAGCAGAGCTTTCCCTTCTCTCACGTTCCCTTCCCTGCCCCTGAGGTGCTGGAGTGGGGCCCCTGCCCGTGCAGGCAGGAGAGCAGCAGAGATGATGTCCCAGTCCCAGCTTCCTTCGTGCTGACAAAGAGGGGTTGGAGGAGGCCGTGGGGCGCGGGCACGGTGGGTGCGTGGTGGTGGATGGTGAGCAGGGGCCAGGGGCTCAAGCTTCTCAGCCTATGGCCGCCCCTGGTTCAGCACAGTCCTTGGGGATGTGGAGAGGGCACCCGAGCCCTGGGGCTGGTGTTGGGGATGGAGGGTGCTTCACTCTTGGGTGGCATTAATGCCGAGCTCCCAGTTTGCCTGGGAGACTGGGTTTGCTCTTTCACCATGCTGGGGGCGGGACTGGAAAGCTGGAGCTGTAGGGACATTGATAAGAATTGTTTCAAGTGATGAAACGTGAGTCGTGCTTTGTCAGGCTGGACCCCAACCAGCTCTGTGGGGCCTTCGCTGCTCTTGGAGCTGCTGCTGCCAAGAGTAATTTCACTCTGAGTGAGCAAAAACTTTCATATACCCTGTTTCATATTAGTAGCAATAAAAAAAGACATTTTTATATCTGCAGCAGTCCCTACCCTCTGCACTGGCAACAGCAGAGCTGTGCTACCATCTGATACAGCTGTTGGCAGCTGGAGCAAAGCTGTGACTTGGTCTAATGGGGCTGCATCACCCCAGACCAGGGTCTGACCCTCTGCTGATGGAAGCTGTGGCTGGTGATGGGGCAGCTGCGCATCCAGAGCCACTGCTGTCCCTCTCACGTGTCCTCCCTGGGTGTCCTGGAGTCAGGGCAATCCAGAGGGAAGCGCAAGGTGGCTTGGGGCTACCAGAGAGGACCTTGGAGTGCGTGAGGCTGCCTACACTGGCCCTCTCTTCCCGACTCCGATGGTTGCTGGTGGTGTGGTCCTGCTGGATGGCACCTTGGGAGAAGGAAGGTCTGGTTGATGTTGTGGTGTCACATCAGGAGCAGGGATGCTGGGGAAAGGTTGCTCATGACTGCCGGCTGGAGCACGCAGGCTGTTTGTAGGAGACTCTGCACTGCTCAAGGGTGCTACACCTACATCTGATTCTGGTGCTGGCAGCTCGCTGTGGGCAAGGGTCTGGTGAGAAGGTCTGTGTCTGTGCTGGGCTTTCAGTGCCGACTCTCTTGGCCGTGGCAAAGCACTGGAGAGCAGCTCGTGCCTGGGCAGACATCAGCTTCATGATGCTGGGGCTGAGCAAGGGCAAGTGTGAGTTTAGCCAGGGAGAATTTCTGGCCAAGAGCTGTTGAATCCCAAATTAAGCCCTGAAATCTGCCTTTGTTGTCTTTTGTTTTTTCCCTCCCATCCTGACTAATGCTTTCACTTCTGTGTTTGCTGGGAAGAGCCTTTGAAGTGGGCGGCTGGACTTTGGCTGATGCTGAAGGTCTCCTGCCATGACTCGCCTGCGAGCAGATGTACCGGCAGCTCACGGCGGGGGTTTTGGGACCATGTAAGCATGGAAGTAAAACTGTTTCCTGTGCGGTGCAGGAGTGCCCCTCTGAGTGGACAGGAGAGATTCCTGCTTGGCCAGTCCCATGTGGCCAGGAGGGTTGTTCCTGTGGACATGGATGTCCCAGAGGGGTGTGCAGCATCCCTGGGGATGTGGCTCACCTCCCACCCCAGCACATGCTGCGCTGGATCCAGCCCGGTGTCTTGGCAGTGCTGGCGATGCCTGTCTGGAAAGAGCTTTCCTGGTTTTATAGGTGGTCCTGGCTGTGGCTGGCCACTGGTGCTGCTGGGACAGCAGAGAACGGGGCTCCTCTGCCAGCACCTCTCTCATGGCGTGGCTGGAAGTCGGGTCCTGGCCCCGTGAGTGCTCCCGCTCGCAGGAAAGTTCATGGTCTCCCTGCAGCCCCCGAGGCTGCGCCCATCTATGGGTGGTGGCCATGGAGGGAGGAAGGGCCTTTCTGTGCGAGCACGTCAGCCAGCGTCTTCAGGAACGTGGTGGATGCTTCGATGGTGGAGTCACCATCCCGGGAGGGACTGAAAAGGTGTGTAGGTGTGGTGCAGAGGGACGTGATTTAGTGGTGATCTGGCAGTGCCAGGTTAATGGCTGGACTTGATCTCAAAGGTCTCCTCCAACCAAAATGATTCTATAATTAACAGGAGTCTGGGTGAAAGTGGAAGGTGTTGAGTGTGTTAGGTGAGACATGGTTGCAGTTTGGTGAGGGAGCGTGGGTTTAATAAGAGGTGCTGGAGCATGTGTGCATCTGTGAGACCGAAGGGGAAGATGGACTTGTGGCTTCCGCGCTTCCTCTGCAGCGATGCCGAGCTGCTGCAGCGTGCAGGGTGCTGGGGGTCGACGCTGCAGGACCAGCGACCCCCTTGACACTGGGACCATCCCCTGGCCCTGGGCAAGCTGCCCATGCTGGCACACTGTGAATAACCCTCCTGGTCTCTTCCTGGGGGCAGCTTCCTCCTGGCTGAAGGTTTAGTCTGTGCGAGCAAGTGCATCCTGGGGTCTCAGAGGCAATTTCAGCTCTTCTCCCGCTCGGAGCTGGGGGAGATTCGGTGCAGTGCGGGGGGAGCAGAAAGGCCAGGGCTCCCAGGGAGGAAGCTGTTTGCTTTGGCAGCGTGGTCAGATCCTGGAGCCAAGGCTCGATCTGTCCTGCTCCAGCCTTTCTCCCGCTGCTGGGGCAGAGGCGTTCCCGGGGCCGGGGCGATGCCAGGCGAGCTGCAGCAGCAGCGAGTCGCACGATGGTCCCTTCTGCCAAATCCTTTATGTTTTAGGAAAGCCACAAGCCAAGGGCTGCCTCCCGCGGTGTGGTGGTGTGCTCTCGGAGCGGGCACTTTCCTGATGTGTGCAGAAAATGCCAGAGCTGTGTCCAGCCCCGCTTCTGTGAAACTGCCGGAGTCCTGCCTGGAAAGCCCGTCTGAGCTTAAGGAATGTGGCCCAAGCCAGGGAGCAAGAGGGAACTGGGGAGCCAGGTCACTGGTAGAGGGATGAAAACAGCAGTGATTGTATTGCTTTTTTCTTTCCTCATGTGACAGCTTAGTCCCCAGCAAGGCGGCTGAACCTCGGTAGCCTTTCAGCCAGGCGGCATTTTCCCTGGGTAGCGCTGCAGACTCCCTCTGTTGCTGATGACAAGAAGGACATCGTTGCTGGGATGAGCAGAGTCCTGCACAACCTATCTGCACCCCTGGTCAGCCTCCTGGCTGATCCTCCTTGGCGTTATCTGCTCTTGGCTCCGTGCACTGCTTTGCACGAGCGAGGTTTGGATGAGTTTTTAGTTTGCATCTAGGTTTGTGGTTCCCCTGGGCAGCTCCCACATGCCCTGAACCTGAGCACAGGCTTGCGAACAGGTAACTGGTGCTGTGCAGAGAAGGGACCAGCCGGGAGCTCCCACAGCACAGGATCACCAGACCCTCTGTGTCCTCCAAGGTACATGGAGTAGGAGAGCACCTCCACTAGCTGCCAGACTGTTTTCTTCCTCTAGCAACAAGGATCTCAACTTGCAGCGATCACAGCAAAGCAATTTGCAAACCAGCCTTTGAAAAAGTCTCTTATTACTGGTATTATTACTGTTCCTCCTGCACTGGCAACCACTGTGCTTAGTGCGAGAGTTCAAAGTCAGAACGGATAAAGAAATTGAGGTTCACATGGAGGGATGCTGCTGCTGCTGCCCAATTAATGTCATGGAGCTTAGAGCTGCCTGGAAACGACTTGCTTCATTTTCCAGATTTGTGGCAAATTGATCTGGTTCAGCGTCTTTAGATCCTTAAAGCTTGAGTGTCTTTAGCTCCTTAAACATCCTGAATTTGGAAAACAGATGGAGTGAAAATTTCACTTAGGTCTGCATCCCTGGGTTACTTTCTCGTACGGTAACAGTATAACACGACAGAGCTCTCGGCAAACACGGCAGGCTTTTTTGGCACACGGGCAGATAAATACCATGACCCGTGCTGCCAGTGTGGTGGCTGCGAGCGTGAGGGTAGCACAGAGCCTCTGCTGCCTTCCTGGGGTTGTCGTCGCGCTGTCCTGCTGCCATCCGTGTCTGGAACGGTCAGCAGAGCTGCCGTCCAGAAAGCAACATGTGTTCTGTGCTATAAGTTCCAGCAGAGCAAGACTTCAAGGGATGATGCTGCGGGGACCCGTCTCCCTGCCAGAGCCAGAGGCTTCCACTTGCGTCTGCCGCACACACTCTGAGAGTCAGATGAGGAGGGACAGCAGACAATTAATCACCTATCTGAGCACTATTCATCTGCAGCTCTGAAGTAAACTCCCAAATAATGGAAATATGTTAGTAATTTTTGGCCATATGTGCTTTCCTCCGAAAATGAGGCAGAGCCAAATGGCACAGAAGCGATACTTTAATGTACAACACATTTTCATCATTTTTCCCATGTATACTAAATTCTTCTTCATGGTCATGGTAAAGGAACATTAATTTATTCTTTTTTTCATTGGGGTTGTGATTAACTCAGGAAAATGCTCAACACAAAGAGGAAAATATTTTCGGTGGAGGTTGTGTCAGACGAGCTCCCCTTCTCCTGGTGAAGGTGCGGGCGTGTGGCCGCTCTGCGTGGCTCTGTGCCCTGCACGTGGGTCCCGTGGACCCGGCTCTTTGCCGAGGGCTTCGCTGCTCGGATGTGGGGATGTTTGGTGCTTGGGAGCTTGTTTCACAGGCCCCTGAGGGCTAGGAGTGACTGCAAACAGATGCTTGAGAAGCCAAGTTGACCTTTTAAATGGCCCTTTCAGGAGTCTCTCCATGCGTCTAGAGCAGGGAAATCACCTTGTTTACTCAGCTAACATTTTGCTGGCGAAGAGCGTGTCACCGCTGAGCAAGTCTTCCTCGCACAAGAAAGGTGCCTGGTGAGCTTTGCTGGGAGCAGGGCAACAGGGACCTTGGTGTTTTACCTTAATGCTCTCCCAGGCCTGGGGATGGCTCCGTGTCAGGCACGAGGGTTTTCATGTCGCGGTCAGTGGGCCAAGTCATTGCCCTGGTGATGCCGTGGAGAGGGGAGCAGGGGGACTCGGGAGCAGAGGGGGTTGCTGGTGTCTGCAGCGGGGGTGGGCACTGGTGCCTGCTCGCCCCAGCCTCGCTCAGCAGAGGCTTTGTGCCAGTGAAGGCTGCTCAGGAGTCCTTTTGTTTTTCCCTCTCTCTGGCTTGTTTTTCAGCCCTTAAGATGACCATAAAGGAAGTGAAGAAGGACAATGGGGACAAGATGATCATCCCGCGGAAGAGGAAGGCGCTGAAGCTGGGGCCCATCCGGAAGAAGAACCTGAAGAAGCTGGTGCTCTTCCTGAAGAATGGGGCTGACTGTCCCTGCCATCAGCTGGACAACCTCGGCCACTACTTCCTCATCATGGGCCGCCAGGTGAAGACCCAGTACCTGCTGACGGCCATCTACAAGTGGGACAAGAAGAACAAAGAGTTCAAGAAGTTCATGAAGAAGATGAAGTCTCCCGACTGCCCGACGTTTCCGTCCGTCTTCAAGTGATGCGGTGGGCGGTGGGAGAGCTGCCGCCCGGACCTCACGCAGCCCGGCACGGCGGCTCGGTCTCACTCCTCGGCAGCGGGGATGCTGGAGCCGAGCCCTCCTGCTCCTCCCTCATGCTCCTTGGAGCTTCCCTCACCGACCCCAGCCCTCCCACCTCCCTGCTGCCGGCGTTTGCCTGGTCGCCTGGGTGTGCGAGTGTGATGCGCGGGCACCAGATAGTCACTGAGGTCACATGCGATTTAGGTCTGCAATATCCAAAGACCTTTTGCAGAACGGATATGTACATTCATTTAAATAGCAGCTGCCAGGTAAAGAGGGCTAGCAGAGGGGTGCGAAGTTATGTCAAGAGACCACACGCTTGCAGAAAGGACCCTTGTGACCGTGTCACTCCTGCATGGCCGGAGGATTGCCCTAAATTGATTCCTGTTTGCACAAGAGCCGGCCAATTAGAGAAACATCCCATCCTCATGTTAAAAGTTAATTAATGAGTAGTGGAGAGCCCGTTACAATCTCTGATAAAACCTCCTAATAGCTAATTGCCCTCACTGTAAAAAAAATCCCATTGTAGCCTAAACCTGCTTAGTTTAAGCCTTAACCATGGGGCCCTTGTGGTAACTCGATCAGCTGGACCGGGGAGCACTCCTGCACCAGCATCTCGTGTCTTGTGTCACCGGGACACCTGCCCGGGCCTCTGCCCCGGCCGCAGCAGCGTCCCCCACCCTCACACCTCCTGCACCAGCCTTTCCTGGCAGGCTTTCTGTGCACGCCTGGCCGGTGCTGCTGGTGCCCAGATGGGTAATTTGGTTTTAGCCACGTGCAATCGCGTGCCGTTTGCTGGCCAGCCCGGGAGTGCCGGTCGGGGAGAGCTGGTGGCCAGCTCCTCCAGCTCGTGTCACTTCCTAACTTCACCAGTGATATTTTTATAGTTTCTTCAGGCTGCTGGCAAAATACTAGATTGCGGAAGGCTGAGGACTTGTCCCTATGGAGCACCACGGGAAATGCGTCGTCTCCGGCTTTCCCTCTTTGCAGTTGCTGTGGGACCTATCAGTTTCTAAGTTTTTGTCTGTTTGATGTGTGACAACTTGACTTTGTATCATTCTGGGTTTTTTTTTTTTTCCTAATCAAAATGTCATGTTAGTATGAGGTCAAATTGTTTATGAAAGACAAAGAATATTGCATCCAAATGATTACATTTATCAACCAAGCTGAAGTGCATTATTCCGTTGATTGGACAAGTTCTCTTTTCCATAGACCCGTATTGCTCCACATTAATTATTCTGTCCTGCTTCCACTCATTGTTCTCATCCATCACAATTACTCCAAGAGAATGAATATCTTGCAATCTGAGATAATCCTGTTGTATTGCAGTTAAGTGAAATAACAAATCCTCATTTTTGAGGTTTAAACCAATCCCACTCAAAGCTGGTAAATTAATTATTCTTCTACTCGGGAGGGCTGTTTATTTCCCACGTGGGGACAGAGCCGCAGACTTGATTGTGGAAGAATTCTGTGAAGAAGCCAAGTGCACCGAGGAATGTTTCACAGCTAACAGGGAGATGGATTTAGGACGTGAACTCTGTAGAAAGTCCCACTAGATTGTCTTAGACCACCATTTGTAGTAGTCTTGTTTCTTTCATGCAAAATTAATCATTGTAGATAATGTGCTTTATCAGTGAACTAAAGAAATAAATAAACCATGGGCTTTAAGATCACAGATTGATGAGGTGAAATGATGGGGAATGCTGACAAATCCAGCCTTGTCAGGAACAGGTCGTGGCCCAGAGTCGGGACACGTTATCTCGGAGCACCCCAGCGACAGCGCCCAGCGAAGCCCCCGGGGACCAGGGCAGGGACCCTCCGCTGGCTTTCCTTCCGCAGCTGAGTGGCCACGGGAGAGATTGGTTGTGTGTGGGAGAGATGCTTAAACCCACAACTGGTCTGGGCTTCCAATGCTGTTGCCCAGGCTGCTGGTGGGAGCCCTGTTGGACACCTCCAGAAACCTGCTGTGCAACGGGCTGTTGATTTACTCTTTTACAAATATGTATTTCAGCAGAAAGCGTCAAATCAAAGAGCAAACCCGTTCACATGTGCTTGGGGCTGCGTTCAGCCCTTGGTTCCCTTCGCTGCATAATACGGCTGTGTGTTACCGGTTACTTCAAACGCCCCTCTGACCCTGTGTGTTTGTCCTAGGGCCGAGCTGAGTGGCACGTTGTATTTCAGACATGGTGTTTTGGACATTTCCATGTACTTGGGAAGTAATTTTACCATTCCCAACATGCTCCATGATCTGTCGGCCATTCCTGTGGGTAGGTTGGCTGGTCCTCACTCTGCTTCCCCCGTCCTCCCTTGATGTGTGGAGGCTTTTGGTAAAAATAACAGCACTAAAAGAAATGCACTTGATGTAACCTCATGTTGTAGGCAGTTAGGGTTATCTTTACGTTTTGTTTTAGTGCTATTTTAGATAGCTAATTCAGAAAAGTGTGGCAGGTGAGAAGAGCCTCCTGTTCTCTTCTGGGAAAATGTAAGACCAATGAAAATGAGCACTGTAGAGAGCAGCCTCCTCTGGGCAGCAAACAAAAGCACTGGGCTTTTCGTTACTGTAGCTGGAATGATTTTTTATTTCTATGAACACTCTTAACACCTTTTAAAGCCTGACATATAACAATTAGCAGCATGAAGGCTAACAAAGCTCTTACTCTAGGAAAAGAATTCTGGAAACACATGCTAAATGTCTGGAAATAGGAGCGTTTTCCCTGTCCTGTCGCCTCGGGGGAGCTTGGGTGCAACGAGGTTTGGGTTATAACAGTGAAATCGCCGCCTCATGGAAAGGTGAACGTGGAGTAGTGGGAGAGAGGCACCGAAACAGCAGCGCTGGCACCTGGAGGAGACCCTGCGGCTGCTGATGAGTCTGGAGAAACACAGGGTCTGGTGTTGGCAGGGTCATTGCCCAGCCCTGGTGAGCATGCCCTCTGCAGCGGCAGGGACGGGCACTGCCGGGCTGGGCGACTGCGGCACGGGCAGAGCAGAACCAGATCGGGAGCTTGAAGAGAAAATGCCCAGCAAGTTTCACACCCCGGAGTACGTCTCCGTCTCCTTTAGGAAACGTTAATTAGTTAACAGCTGTTGATACTTAGAGGGTGACAGAGAACATGTGGATGTCTGCCCAGTGGTGCACGCTGGCAAGCCTCGATGGACGGGCAGGAGCCAGCCTTGGCTCGGGGCTGCGGCTGCCACCCGGGACCCTTGAGCCCCCACCATGGCCACAGCACATCTTGGTCTGCTCTCCTGAGGGCTCTGGAGCCTCCCCAGCACCTGTGGGTTTAATTCAGCCCCACAAAACCCCTGTTAGGTTCCCCATCTTTGATGTGTATGAAACTTCAGGCACGGAAAATGTTCAGTGCTCTTGTTTTTTAACGCACAAATTTCAGCAGTGTGTTCACCTCACGTTATTTTAGCTGTTGATGTTGTGACTTGAGCTGTGTCGCTCCGGACTTGGGGAAGGGAAGATGCTTTTCACAGGCCAAGCTTCAGACTCCCCAGTGATCCATCCTTGCAGCAGGAGCCGGGACCAGGAGAGTTTGTCTTGTGGTGTGGCCACTCATCAGGTCTCCAAGGAGGTTTGGGAGATGTGAGACCCACGCAGGGCAAGTTCTGCAGGGGAGCCCCGCAGTGAAGAACCGTGCTGTTGTGTGGAGAGTTGTCCCATGCCAGCTTCCAGGGATCGTGGGGCAGTGCGGTCCTGTGGCTTGGCTTCTCTGGGTGCAGCCGGCGTGCAGGGGGGTTTCAGTGAAGCGCCCAGAAAGGGAGGAGGGCCCTTGGGTCCGGTGGCGGGGAAGGTCTGGGGCTGCTGAGCCGGTCAAGAGGAGGCAGGTTGCCACTTGCCCAGGGCCCGTGCCATGCACAGCTCAGGTACGAGGGCACATCCTCACCCTAAGGCCGTCTTCCAAAAATGCTGTGGGCAGCCTGGGTAGCAGGTAAAGGAAACACTTCAGGGCTTGCCATTTTTGCTTTACTTCTGGGGAAAGTTGTTGGCTCCTGGGCTCCTGGGGAGGTGCTGCCAAGCAGGACCAACGTGCCAGAGGAGAGAACAGAGGCAGGCAGGACCAGGAGGGCAGCAAGGACACAGGCTCGCGTGGGGACCAGCCCCGCTTCCCCTACCACGTCCAGTCTGCAGAAATGCACCAGTGGGGACCGGGAACAAAAGGGGCAGAGGGGCTGGTAGGCGCTTGGCAGAGCTCAGCTCTGATTTAAGAGCTTTGCTTACCTCATTTACCCTGGAGATGTCAGAACAGCTCAAGCTACGTGCAGACTATTTCTTAAAGGGCAAATACTCATAATGCAGTTGTGATGGAGTGTGTAGAAGCGCACTGGCCCTGGATGGAGCGCTGATGGTGTGAACAAACACCTGAGCAGAGCAAGGAGACCTGTGGGAGCCTCTCCTAAGTGCAGCAAAGCACCACTTGCTTTCCTCACGGGGTATTTTGGTGGATAAATCTGGACTTGATTCTTTTTCTTTGTTTTAGACTTGTGCTTGATCATGGCTTCTGTTTTCTCTCTTCTATGATTGGAACAAGAAACCCCTCAATAAAATGCCTTTTTTCTTTGAAAATTGTTTTTGTTATTGCCTTTTCCGTATCAATTGCATTACTCATTCCATGTGCTGCTGGCATCCCAGGGCCCCAGTGCATTGTCTCTTTTGGAGACACAGCATCTCCCCACTGCTGCCTAGGAAGGGATGATGTAAAAGTTTGAATCGTAGATCCACAGTGTCAGAGACAGGAAAGTCCTCTGTCAAATTACTGCAGCTGGAGCACAGTATTTTATGTATATAGTTGTTCCCACTATATATCCCTGTTCTACACCAACTGGCTGAAGCTCATTTGAGCTTATGCTGATGCAAAGCAAGGAAAACAGCAAAGCCCTGGTAGCAAATGGTGTTGTCTGCAGGAATTGCCTCCCTGTCAACTCCTAAAGTTTGCTCACAGGTTATTTTGATCAAAGTAATTAACCCTCCCATCAGGTGAGGAATGGCCAAGTGCTGTGATTGCACTGAATCCCCAGCTGGGTTCTGGGTGTGTGGGGGAGGCTTGATAACTCGAGGGACCCAGCAAGTTCTCCTTCCACGGTGCTTTTGGCCAGAGAGAGAGGCTGCAGCAGCATCCTCACGGCGAGCGCAGGTAAGGTTAGAGCCTCGGGGCTGCAGTTGGGGTCTCCTTTTCTCCATTCAGAGCTGGTGTCTGGGGTGGTTCAGATGTTGGGGTGAAGGGTGGCTCTTCGCTTTGAGCTTCTCTGCTGCTGGCATTTTCATGCTGGGTCTTCTGTTTTTCCTACCCAAGCACGAGCACCAGGTAGGTTTGAAGAGGTGCGGGAAGCTAGTCAGTGTGTTTGCTGAATGTTTACAGGCTCAGTTCCACACTTGTCTGGAAAAGGGAGCTGGAAGTTCTTGAAGTATTTTTAGGTTATGTAAAAAGTAAGACTCACAATTGACTGTTGTATGTGGGTGTGTTTGCTGTCCTTGTACTTGTTTTGCTCTCTGATAAGAAAAGTCTAATGTAATCTGACGTGATAAGCATAAACTGTGGAGAAAGTGCCTGAGAGATTGGGGTCAAGCTTGTGCAGTGTTGTACAGAGAAGCGAACAGATGTTTACTGGAATATGAAAGCATGAGAGGCTGCTTAAACCAGAAACTGGGTATCTGCTGACTTAGCATTCCCTGGTAGCGGAGACGGGTGTTTGTGCAGTTCAGGGGTGCATTTTGTGTTATAAATTGTTCAAATACTGAGTTTTATAGCAAGTTCTATCTTAAGTTACAATCACTTGCATAAGTGCTCAGCCTAAACTAAGGCACACCTTGTTTTGCTGGGAGATGACCTTCAGTCTTGCCTTGCTGGGGGCAGAGGGGTGTTGTGAGATGGGAAAGTGCTGGTGGGGTGTGTGATACTCTGGTTGTATCGTCTTGGATGTACTTGCTGCTTTTTGAAGCTCAGCTATATAACAAATGAGGGCTGTGTTTAATGCCTATATGCATGTGAATACTTCCAGGGACTTTGTGGGTGTGCAAAGCACAGAGCATGAACAGGGAGCTTGTAATGTCCTGAGATGATGAACAGAGCAGGAAGTGGGAAAGAAATGATTCCTTTCCTTTCAGACGCTTTTGTGGAAAAAAGATCCATCAGAAATAGATGGATGCAAAGGTCCCACCTCTGTCTAAGCGAGCCCCGAGCACAGGACGGCATGTGAGAAGTGCTGCTCTGTGCTTCCTCCCTACCATCCACTGCTGCGTGGCTGGGGACAGGAGGGGGGCGAGGGGCCCCCATCCCATGGGTACCAGCATCTTGGCCATTGCTCATCCCTCTGAGAGGACTGCGCTTCCCTGGGGGGAACGGCTGTGTGATGGCTACGCTCTGCTTGAATAGTGGGGGATTTGCGGGTTGTGAGTGGATCCGCAGATAAATCTGCGGGTGGCAGGGGCTGATCCCCACTGCAGCTGGAAACAGCAGGAGCTGGGAGCAAGGGCAGGTCCTCCAGATAAAGTCTGGCACTGGAGTTCGTTTGTCATCGGCTCACAGGCAGCTGATCGGGGCTCATCAGCCACACGTCCGCTGCTCTGTGCATGTTCCTTGGTTAATCAGCTTTTCTGCAAACAGATAACCTGGATCCTGCAGGAGTAATAGCAGAAGTGATAGAAAAATAACAGAAAAAGTAATAACAGCAATAATAGGCTCCTTTCTTTTGCTGGCAGATGGAGCAGCATTTACAGTGATCGCTGCTCTGTGAGGGAGGTGGTGCCCAGGAGGGTGGGTGGGGGTGCTGCTGAGGGGTGAACAGGGGAGGTCTCTTCTGAAAGTTCTCCAAAGCCACAGAGAAATGCTCCTTTCCCACTCCAACACCAGTAGCACTGCAGAGAAAATGCTCCACTGTGTTTCAGTGGCTGCTCCTGCTTTCTCACTGAACATGGGAGGACCCTTAAAAAGGACACGCACACACGTGTAATTAAAGCCAACCTCTACCCCGGGGCCAGAGCTGTGTTTGGGAGCTGTTGTTCCCTGGCTCAGAGGTTCTTCTTTCCATTCCAGCTAGAGAGGCTCCAGCACAGAGAGAGGCATCCATTAGATCCATGGGGAAAAGTCTCCCAGGATCTTTAGCAAGTGCTTTTGTTTTGCAAAGGAACAGACACTTTTTTATTACTCTTTCTTCCCCATCTAATCCCATCTCAGCCTCTGAGCATGTTACCCCTTGGCTAAGCTGCTCCCTTTTGATAGTCCATAGGTGTCCAAGTCATGCTTGAATGTCCTTCGTGGAAGGGGAGTGTGGTGAGCTGCTGCTCCTCTGCCCTCGCTCCTCACCCGTGCCACAGACAGACCCGCACAGGGTCCAGGAGCTCTGCCGCACGTGGCTTCCCAAAGCAAAGCCACATCCCGAAGCGCTGGGAGGGAGGGAGTGCAGATCAACCTGTCAGGGTGGCCGGCTGTTCCGCAGAAACCTCCCAGGCTTTGGAAAATGAGGGGTTTGTTTCAAGACCTTCCCAGCGGAGGCTGGAATCTCCTCTGGACCCGCAGCCTGCCACAAGAATGCTGTCTGCGTGGCGGGAGCGCGGTCCGCTGCATCCCTGCCGTCGTCGAAGGACGTGCCAGGGACCGCGAGCGCCGGGGGAGGCCTGGGCCCGTCTCCTCTCGGCACATCAGAGTGATGGATCTGTCTCTGCTCTCCAGCGCGGGGCCATCGGCGCTCTGCCGCACAGCGGGCTTCGCTCACTGCCTGCCAAGATCCCGAGAGCCGTGAGCAATCGGTGAACAGTCCTGCTATTCTGCAGAAATGTGCACGGCCTGGAAATTCACCGTCTGCAACGTTTTTCCTTTAGAGACATCCAGGAGATGTTTGCCAAGCCGTTGCTCTGGAAAGGAGGGGTAGGAGGGCCAGGATGTGGCTGGAAGGAGCTGTACCTGGTAGCGGCCGGCATGGGCTGGGGCTGCTTGCGGTCCTCGGGGTCCCGTTCTCCGCTCCCACCATTGAGGTGCAGGGAACAGCTGTTTGAGACCCTGTGCTGCTGCTTTGCATGTGTTAGACCTGATTTACAGAAGCAAGGTCTGTTAGGGGCAATAGGAAGTAGCATTTGATGATGTGGGTGGCACATCGCTCGAGTGGTGTTTGTGGGTTTGCTCTGCCTTGTTCCAGCACAGACCTGGAATTGGTGTTCTGACTTGCCTGTCCCGGTGGCATTGGTGACATCGCTTGATTGAGGAAATCATTCCCTGCAATGTGGGCAGAAAGTGAAGTGCCCATTTTGTGACCCGGCTGTTGAAGGACAACTGGTAGCTGTGTCTGAGGCAGGGGATGCAGCTCTCGTTGCAGGTGTCACCTACTGAGATAATGTCCCTCCCACAGCTATTCTCGGTGCCAGGCCTGACTGGAGCTGTGGAGAACTGAACTGCTGGCCTTTCTTCTGTGCTCCATTCCGTACAAATCCAGGTTCATGGATTTTTATGGCCAGGATGGGCTGTTCTGAGACTGCAGCCCGTGTTCTGGGTAGGGACACGTGCCACAAGAGCAGGGGTGAAAGGGCCTCTTGTGCCATGACACATGGTGTTTCACAACCTGCTCCAAAGCCATTGCGAGGAACCCTAAATGTGAAGGTACCTGGACATAGTTACTAAAACTGTTCTACTTTCTCTTTTGCTCAGTTCTGCTTGGGGCACATTATCAGCAACCTCTGCTTTTGCAGTTTGCTACCTCAGTCTTTCTCCAAACTCTTCAGTTATTAAAGTGGCTGAGAGATTAATTTACTAGGAGGTGTAGTGTCGTGTATAAATAAATTATAGCCCCAGAAGGATGGTGGAGAGTGAGCATCTCTGCGGTTACTTGAAAGAAACAAAGAGATTTGGGCATTTGTCTTTGGCGGGCTGGTGAACACAGTCTCTCACGTACAATATCAGAACTACATTAAACCTCACAAATAATAAACCACAGCCCCTTTAGGCAAATACAGATGTGATGCCTTCAAATCGGTCATCCTCAAGGGTGGCTGATCATGCCCAGCCCAGGCAGTCTCCCTAGTTATTGTACAAGGGAAAGTGACTGATTTGGAGAAGGCGGAGCTCGTTTGTGGATGCTCCAAGGTAATTTAATGTGTGGTTGTGTGTGGCTGCGCGCCTTCTCGCAGGACTTTTGTGGTGGTGGTTGTGGCCGTGCCGGTTGGCAGGGACCCTGGCTGGTCGCTGTGCTGTGGGTGACTCTGCCGAGCTGGCACCCTGCAGCTGCAGGCAGGCACAATGGCGTGCTTAAAGTTGTATGTTAAGTGGTCTCAATAAAATGTTAATTTCAATCTAAATGTTTATAAAAGTCTGGCCCCTTGAACTAATGCTTGCTGGAGAGCTGAGCGATGATTATGGGTGATATGACTTTAATTATTAAACACTGTGCTGCCCAGCTGAATTGGTGTGGCCCCTAACCGCCTGCTCCAGAGGGTTTACAATTTCTTCACCGTTTCATATTCTTTCCTCTCACTCACCCTAAATGTTTATTTAATAATCCTGGAAGACCTTTTAAGCTTCCTGGGTTTAATGTTTGCTAAACACCCTGTCACTTCCACTTCTGCAGATAATTCCCGTGCTGCAGCGTAGCCGGGCTCTGTGCACTGCCCCAAAGCTGTGCTGCAGGACAGGCAGCCCCCGGCTGCACATCTCCATCCCTGGGGCCTGGGAGCCCCAACACCCCCCAGGAATAGAGCTGATGGGGAGATGCTGGGAGCAGCCGGACCCAAAGCTAATGGGGAGACGCTGGGAGCAGCCAGACCCAAAGCTAACGGGGAGATGCTGGGAGCAGCCAGACCCACCCGGGATGAGCTGAAAGCAGCTGTGCTGCTGGGGTTCCACAGGCTGGGCCTGGGGGGAGCACACCCACCCATGACAAGAGGTCCCCAGGGGCTGTGCACCCTTTGCCCGCACTGGCCAGCATGGGGACCTGGCGAGCATCCCTGGCAGAGGAGTCTCCGCTGTCCAGGGCGAGCAGCAGCTCTGTCCCGGGGGTGTTGCTTTCCTTTTGGGTTTTGCACATCTAATGCAGACATCTGTGAGCCAGCGCCGCACAGACCATGTGCCTGGAGAGCTGAGGACTTGTCAGCTGGATCATCTCGCCTCCGTGGCACGTTACCTCTGTCTCCCAGCTCTCCTTGGGCTCTGGCGGTATTAGTTTCAGCAAACTCATTTTCCTTCACAAAAGCCTTTGGTTACTTTGGGATTAGGGACTGTTTAGAGTTCATTGTTTTCCCGAGCTGCCTTGTTGTGCTGTAATGCTTAGATGCCTGGTCTGCAGGAACTTAATCTCCCTTCTCCTCCAGCAGCCCTGTTCTGTGAAAATCTGTTCTCTGCTTTAGTGCAAATTGTTGATGGGAGATAGCAGCGGGTCTTTCTGCTTCTATTTAGTGTGTCAGCAGAGAAAGACATCTGCTTGCAATTACGGGCATGGCCTTGCTGAAGGATTGGAGTGGAAGATTTTATAAGATAATAGGAAATCTTAATTAATAATTCCTGGTGTCATACAAAGGAATAGATTTCATTTAAAATATTCTTTTTTTTTAATTTAAAAAACATATAGGATAAACCCTGAGATTGATATAAAGGGAAAATGCCCTGTGCTCTGTGAAGAGCAAGTCCCAGGTTTCACACACAAAAGCCTCTGAGTGGGTGAGGGCTGGTCTGGGGAGCAAGAGGGCTCTGAAGCTGTTCCCTCGCTGCCTTCCGCAATGTGCCCAGGGAGGCAAATCCTTTTGGAAAGGATTTGTTGCTGGCTTTATAGCATGCTCCAAAACATGAAAATTTTCCCCAGCGTAGTGCTCAAAGCATCAAAATATCTCAGATGGGGCAAGTGGCTGCAGATGAGCTGCTGGGCACCAGCACCTCTCCCAAGCTGGCATGACAGCCCCTGCAGCACCCTGGCACATCTCCGGTGGCTGTGGGAACAGCCATGGGTCCAAAACACTCCATTATTGCATTCTTCCAGCCCTGGGGTAACTGGTGCTGGTGGAAGTGATGGATGCCCACCTGGGGCAGCTGCAGGCAGTGGTGTGAGGGGCTCCCACCCTGTGTGCTCGGCATGTGTGCCTGGGAGGGGAGCTCGGGGGACCCAAAACACGTGGGGACAGGCTTGTGGTCACAGCACAGGCTGCTCTGCAGTGATGGAGGGGGTGCGCCCCACACCTGGCTCCTTCTATCTTTGCCACGGTGCTGATGGAGCCGGGTGGGAGGCTCCTGCCTGGGGCACGGGGAAGGGGCTGCTCCCCTCCCTGGTCCCTCGACTCCCCTCGAAGGCTGCTCCTGGCAGGACGTGCTGTCAGCGCAGCTATTCTTGGCCTTCCTCAGCCCATTTGTCAGCCCTCTGGGAGTCTGCTGTAATCTCCTCTGTGATTAAGGGTCTCGGAGCATGTTCAACATCGTTAAAGAAACAAGAAAGTAATAATAATGATCTGCACTCAGGAATGCTCCTGAGTGGAGTCAGAATTGCATTCAATGCCTTTCGGCTAAGAAAGCTGTTCATGCTTCAGCTGTAGCAGATGAACAGGGGCCGCATCCCCTGGCTCTACTCTCTGTGCTCTCTCCTCTAGCAGCACCAGCTCCTCTGCCCCACCGTGCATCCTCTGCTTGGATGTGGATCTTCATCTCTGGGGAGAGGTGGAGGGGTGTGTCTGACCATAGAGAGGGTCTTTTCTGTGAATGGGGGAGAGACAGATACCAGATGTGGTGTCTGCAAGCGTGGGCTGGAGGGAGCCGACTGACAGGCTTGAGGTGTTCCTCACAGTCCCTTCTGTCCTGCTCTCCATCAGCAGGAGTGGCTGCTTAGCATGGTGGGGTCTGCCTGCTGCGCTGTGTCCAGAGTTGCCCCAGGAAAGCTCCTGGGGATGGGGGCAGGTTGGGATTTTGGGGAGCTGGGTCTGGCTGAGCTTGTGGAGGCTTGGGATTGTTCTGCTAGAGCATCTGGTGTGCTCCAGGGAGGTGACACATCCCCGACTCTTTGGCTCATGGCACTACCAGCGCATGTGTGTGTGAAAGTATGCACACGCTGTCCCTAGCTCCTATCGCCCAGCGCAGCAAAAACCCGTGCAGCAGCCTGTGATTCAGACTTGAGAACAAAGAAATGAGAAGGGTGGAAAATCCCAGAATGATTTCTAAAATGCCATGAATTTCTGGGTGCTACTGAAATGGCCAAATCTCTGCTAAGGCAAGGAGAAAATGTATGACGTGGATGCCGGCAGAGTCTGTCCTGCGACAGGACAGCAGCCGTTCCACCCAGGGCTCCCGTCACTGGTGTACCTGCTGCACCCAGCTGCGTGAGCCGGGGGCTGCCAGGCTCCCTGGGCCGAGGATGGGCTTGCTCCTTGCAGAGGAAGAACAGTCTGGTTCCATTTTAAGCTCCCAGATGTTGGTCATGTTACCAACATTTTTACTGAAGCAAATTCAAAACATCTATTTTTTCTTTAAGCTCTCAGATGCGAGACATGCGGAAGTTCATTTCTGTGCAGCTCCCAGCCCTGCCCTGGTGGGCCCGGGACAGACCCTCTCCCGGGCTTGTGCGCAGGGTCTGTGGGTCGGGGTGTCTCTGTGGGGGGGATGTACACAACCACCTCTGCTGGGACAGCGAGCTCTGGCAGGCCGGCTTGCTCTTGCCCCTGCAGCCCATCTGCGGGGGACAGACAGACGTGCCCCCAGCAATCCCCTCGGACTGCAGCTCTCCAAATCCCAGGTCGCAAGCCGGGCTCTACACCTCAGAGCTTGGCCTTCGGCGGGGACCCAGCTGTATCAACCCCCATTGTCCTTGTCTTCCAGCCGCACTCCCAGCAGCACCAGGAGCGAGGTGAGGTGCTCTGTGCGGTGGCACTGGTGTCCCATTGATGTAGTCCACTGTCTCCTGCAGAGCTGCTCCTGGTCTCAGTTGTGTGGGGAGGGGAAATGTGCCCAGAGCTCTGGGCTTTGCATCTTATTGCAATGCCAGGGACGTTGCTGGGTGTCTGGGCACAGGAGAAGCTTTCGGAGCACCCCTGCAGTGGCGCTGAGCCCCGGGGCTGGTGCTGGCTGCCATGGCTGACAAACATCCCTCTTAATCACTTCAGACCTGGGGGTGTGAGAAGCAGCTTCTGCATTACAGGGTGAGGTGTGATTTTTGCTTAACTCAGACTTCCTGAGCTGTTTGATCTTGATACCACCAACACAGCACTGGATCACTTCGGCTTCTTGCTGCTAAGCTGAAAAGTCCCTGGAAAGCAGAGCAGGTTTAATGTTCAAAGGGACGGTGAGCGCTCTCCTGTGAAGCGTGCAGCTGGCAGGGCTTCCTTCAGGGCACGGAGGAGTCAGGTTTGGGCAGATTTTCTCTTTTTTTTATCATTTAGAAGGCGGGAGGACTGGCAGCAGAAGCAGACAGTTCTTGCAAGCCCCAGCCCTCATGGCTCAGCCCCTCGCCTGCTCTGTGGGGGCTTTGCTGGGGCTGTGCCCCGGGCAGGGGCCGATCGGCAGCTCTGCGGCTGCCAAAACTCGTCTGTTCACCCTGGAAAGGCAAGAAAACGGGGGACTGTGGGGTATGGGGTGCGTGGCCCTGCAGCCCTCCCGTCAGAGCTGGACGGGAGTGTCCATCTGTCTGTCGGGGCTGAGCTCGAGGTCCGGAGGCGATGCGCCCGGGGCAGGCGCAGCTCTGTGGGCTTGCTAGTGGTCTCCTGCTGATGTGGAGCACTCGATTATGCAGGATTGAGTTTGATTTCTTCCCCCCTCCTCGGATTTTTAGTAGCTGACAGTTGTTACCAGCGTGAGGTACTAACTTTTTATTTTGAATGCATGAGTTCAGGCTCGTTAATCGCTTCCAAATGCCCTCGTCTAAAGGCTATATTGTTTCAGCATTCAGACACTAATTTTTTGAAATCTCTGAAATAAGACTCTGCTCTTGAACATGTGCTGGAGAGTTGTTCCTTTCCGCTGTATTTTAAAAATATACATGTGGTTTAATTCAACAAGAGAGCTGGAGGGGACATTTTTCCACCGGTTCTCCCCCCCCTCTTTTTCTTTAGAGCTGTATCTGCCAAACCACCCGGCTCTGTGCCAACAGCAGCCCCTCGGATGATCCCGAATATATCTGGGGGGTAAAAAGTGTATTTCTGGGGAAGCCCGGCATCTCTGTGTTGTGAGACAGACCTCGAGGTGTCCTGGTTCATGCTGACTCGCTGGCTAAGGACAACTGCTGGAAATCCACTGATGTATCAAAGCAATGGGTTGTTATGATTAAAAAACATGAAATGCACGAACTGTCCTGCCTAAAACCCTCAGGGAACTTGGATATGTCTGGGCTCAGGGATCCTGAGGAAACCTTGATTTCTGTGACTAAACTTGCTTTTATGTCCTAGCTTTGGAAGGACTCTTGCAAAGATCTGGGTGCTCCATAGCGTCTGGCAGATACAGGAGTTCCTTTAAGCCCAGCCATCAGAGACCTCTGGCTCCAAGCAGAAAGAGACATTTTTTAATTGCTGCCACTTGATTTGTAAAGAAGAAAAGCTGAGAGAGAGACAGGGAAATGCTGTTGGTGCAGGATGCAGCGGAAATGGAGCAGGGGGTGGAGGTGGGTGTGAGGCTGATGCTTGGGTGCGGACAGAGCTGGGCTGTGTCTGCCTGGGCAGGTGGAGGGAAGGCTTTGCTGGGCAGTGTCCTGGTGATGCAGCCTAGCTCTGTCCTGGCAAGCGTGGCCACTGCCTGTGGACACCTGAGCTGTGTCCCTGTGATGGGGCCATGGTACGTGCAGCCCTTGCAGCTTATGGGGCCACTGCAGCGTTGGGGCTGAGCCAGGTCTCCTGTGCCTCTGTCCACAGCCTGAACCACAAAACTCTCTTGCCTCTGCCGGGGAACTGCTGCTGGTGGAAACTCTTTTCTGTCTCAAGCTCTTGGAAGCTCTTGAGCGTGTCTGAGGCTGTTATGTCCTGTGGTTTTGCTGATATTATAAATAGATGTTGTAAGTGAACATGAAAGAATGTGTGCAGACCAAGGGTTATTCTTATTAGAGGCAATGAATGAGGAGGGGCTAATTCCTGCCAGGCCCCGTCCCTTATGTCATGTTGTCCTCTGATGGCCCTTACACCCCACAGCATCCCAGGCTCCCTGCCGATGCTGGGATACTCCATGCAGACTGGTCCTGGTGGAGCCATCTCCCTGCCCACCTTGAGGCCCCTGAGCTTTCCTTGGGCACTGATAGCACTGCCTGAAGGTCTGGGTTCTCCAGGGAAACCTGCTCCCTCCAGAGTGAGTCACTGCAGAAGAGGAGGGTGGGGAGAGGGTGGCCACCCTACTGGGTGCCGTGGGTGGTTCTGGACTGCAGAGAGCAAGGTCCTGGTTTGTGCATAGGCTTTGAGCTGTCCTGGCTTCCTGAGCCCCAAAGAGTGCTGCTCTGCTGCCTTTGCTGGGCCTTACTGGATGGGAATGGTGCTGGGACCTGTCAGAGGAGAGGACTTAGCTCAAAGGAGCAGGAGGTGGGAAGCAGCTGTGGCAGGTCCTCTCGGGAGGAGGGGAGAGCCTGGCACTATGTACATGGCACTTCTGTATTAAGACTGGTTGGTTCATCTTGATCTTTTTGTTGGTAATTTCACACAAGTTTCCGCAATAATTAGTGGGTGATTGGTAGTTCTCCTGGGACTTGCTCTGATGTGAGTCTCAGGAGCAGCTGAAGCCTGGCGCTGAGCGGGGAGCGCAGCATGGCCCTGTGTAGTAGAGCAGCCTGAAGATGCGATCCATGCCAGCACTGGGAGAGCCTGCCTTGCTGTTTGCACAGATCACCAAACAGCCCAAGGGCTGGGACACACACAGCATGATACCATCCTGTTGGAAGTGCACTGTGTCTTTCCAAAATGCTCAGTTTGTTTCCCTGTAAATTGTCTTCTGGGCTTAAGCATCTCAGTCCCTCTGCACAGGCAGGTTCCATGCAGATTCCCACAAGCTCTCTTCCATTAGCATAGCCAGAAAGGCTTCCCTCTGGGTACCAGGCAGCAGCAAACGTGTCCTCATGAGCAGCCCTTTCCCAGTCCCTCAGGAACACACGCAGGTTTGTACAGGCTGAAAGGAAAGCCAGGAGGGATTCAGCCCTAACCCAAAATACAGCCCAGCCCTTCCAATTTTTTTGCTTTCCCAGCACTCTCTGGCTTTGCTTGGCTTGGAGAGGATGCAAATGTCATTGTTCATCTCGATGGGAGGTTAAGCACGAAAGAACTGGTTTAATGTATTTCACTGTGGCTGCCTGGGCTGGTGTGTGGAGCAGACAATGCGTCGTTCCCAAGCCAGCACCTTGGCCTGCAGAGCACACCTGGCTCTCCAGGCTGCTGTCCTGGCATCTCTGGGTGGAGGCTTCTCTAGCTGGCCAAAGGAAGAGGCTTTTCAAGCCCTGGGTTTTCCTTGGTGAATGTCTGAGTGATGCTTATTCTCCTAATGCACTGGAGATGTGGAGCTGATGTGCTTGCTGCTGGTGCCAGGGCTGCTGGCTGTGTTGCCTGCGTGCTCTCTGCTGATGAGCCAGCCCTTGTGGGATGCTCCATTGCCACCGGCTGCGCTTGGGGCAGGGATGTGCTGCGGGACAAGGCTGGGCAGCTGGTGGCACTCTGGCAGCCTTTTCCTCAGCATGTGTGTGGCTGTCCTGTTGTCACCCTCCCCACTTCGGTCAGGAAACTGCCGGTGCCTCAGCTGCCACAGGCATCTGGTGCAGAAAATTCTCATTTTCTGTTTACTAGAAGAGGGATCTTCACCAGCAGTGGGGCTGGGAGAGCTGACCAAAGTCACCAGAAGGTTAAAAGGCAAAAGATGCCGGGCTCCGCTCCGCCGGGTGCTGGCGGGCAGGGGCGGTCGGGGCAGCTCCAGCTCTGCCAGCAGCGCTCGGCTGGGGCCAGGCAGGTTGTACTTTGCTGGGGAGGGACTGGGCACCTTCCCCGGGAGGCGGGTGCCATCTCACGGCCACCGAGGGAACGGGCCGGGGAACCCGGTCCCACCGACACCTCTGGGAGCATCCCTCGAGCATCCCCCGGAGCGGGCTCCGCTTCTGCTCTTCTCCCTCGAGCTGATCTCAAGAGCTCCAGACGGTCCCGTCTGCGCCTCTGCCCTGGTCCCGCTGCAGGGCTGGGGCTGCGCTGTCGCTGTCCCCCACCGCTGGGACCACCTTGGGTGGAAAGGGCCCTTTCTCTTGCAGAGCCAGAAGGACTGCACAAAATGCAGCCCTGAGCCCCGAGTGCTGCATTAGCAGCTGCTCTGTTCCTCAAGGATGGAGATGTGTCAGGGGATGGCTGCAGATGCCATGCCCAGTGGGTATTCCATTGAGGGGAAGGCTTGGGTGGACAGCATTGTTCAGCAGCTGAACTTCTAAATGCCTCAGCAGCGGCAACCAGGATTGTAATGGTACAATTTCAAGTCAACTGAAGGGTTAATATGAAAATCTCCTCCATATCCATTCCTTGGAAATGACCTCTGCAGGGCCCTCCCAGAGATGCAGCTATCTTGTCTCCATGCTCTAGGAGACAGTACTTATCCTGAGCCTGACAGTTTGCTGCTGTCTCCAGATGCTTCCTCGGCAGCTGGTTTTCATTATCGTCACTATGTGGTACCTCACCTGCTCTTGCAAACTTGGCACCCAACGCTACTGAGAGATTGAAGGAGTATCTCATGGTCCTCCCACCAGGCTGGACAGGAGTTACTGCACTGGGTGTCAGCATGGGAGGCTCGCTCTGATACACCTCCTCCGTGCACTGCTCCAGCTCGTGCCAGGTCTAGATTTGACCCGGTGAATGGGAAACATCTGCAGGAAGTGCTCTCTTTTCCCTCCTGCAGCACTAGAAGTGCACAGGGTTGCGTGGTTCATTTCTGTGGATTTTTGAGCTGGCTTGTGCAGCTCAGCTGGCAGGACAATGTTTGGTCTGAAGCAAGGAGACAGCCTGATGGACCTGCACAGCTCCTTTGCCCTGCACTGCTTTGCCATCTGGCTTTTGGGAGTTGAGGCTCAAAATAATCTCCAGCCTGGAGGAGATGGCCCTTAACCAAGCAGTGCCAGGCACGCCAGGACCCTGCTCATGGGTGTTCCCCAGGACCTGTGGATCAGCCTTTTCCGTGGTGCCAGAAGCCTTTCCAGTGACAGTGCAGTGCTGCAGCCACAGCTGAGGTCACCTGGCCAGGGACCTGGGGACAACAGGGCAGTGGTCAGAAGGCAAAGCTGCCCATGGCCCAGAGGGCATTTATTTCCCAGGTGAGCCCATGTGAGAGGTTCTGTCCAGAGCCCTGCTCCTTCCCCACTGCCTGGATGCTGGAACCACGAGCTGCTGACCAGGGCATGAGAAAAATTGTCACTGTGATCCCTGCTGCGGAGATGCACAAGTGCTGCGAGGGCAGTGCAGAGGCACTGCTGTCTGCTAGCACCTCTCAGAGCTTGTTTACACCAACCTGCCAGTTAATAATGGCCTTGAAATAAAGCAAAAGCATCCTGAGGAGAGGAAGGGAAGGACCAATTCAGTTCCACTCCCTGGAAAAGAAACAAAGCCCCAAGCCACAACCAGCACACTCAGAGCCTCTTGGTGACAGAATCCAGACCATATTTGGTTGGGAGCAGAAAACACTGACAGGTTAAAACAAGTATTACTAGAAGGAAACTACTTATCATGGACTACCCATTGCAAGTTTCCTCCCACTGCTGAGAGCATCTTTCTTTCCTGGAGTCCTGGGCTGCAGCAAGCACCTTTTTCCTAGAGACCTTTTCCGAGCACTGCAGGGTCCATGTGGACCAAATGTTTCCAAGTTGTGTGGGATCTGTTCTGCTGCAAGGATCTGGCCTCAGCAGCCCCAACTGTATCCTCTGAGCTCTGTCCCAGGGCTACTTCTCTGGTTGGCTTCAAGAGCATGTTCTGCCAGTCTCACCTCCACCTACAAAAGAAGGGTCAGTGGTGTGTGCCTCCAGTAAAACTTGTGTTTCTAGCTGCAGAGAGCAGCAAGCAAAGTGGCTTTTGCACCCCCATGCCCAGGGGCTGTAGCTGGAAAGGGTTCTGCTGTCCAAGTGAAAGCTGGATGCAAGCTGAGGGAAAACAGATGGTTTCAAGATCAAGCCCATCGTACGAATGAGAAACCAAACTGCTGATGGATGGGGCAGTGTTTAGCTCAGGCATGGAGCCAAATGTAATGATGCCCTTCCCAAACTGTGGGGTTGCCGATGACTGAGAACACAAACCCTTGTTCAGGTCCAGAAGAGCCTGGTTATAAACAGAGCATGACCCAGCTGAGCACAGGCTGCGTCTCTGCATTTCAGCTCTGCTGCAGCATCACTTCACAGCACAGACTCTTAATGGATATTTACGTTGCAGTCAACAGGGAGCTGCCGGTCCTGGCCCGTTTCAGGGTAGTTTTAGCTGCCCAGTTATGGCACAGTGACTCTGTGGGCTGCTGTGCTCTACCCCCATGCCCCCAAAAGGCTGGGTTATCAGCTGATGGTGAGATCTCAGCAGCACTGGGTAGTCTGATGGCAGCAGAGACAGGGTCTCCCTCTGTCTTCCTTTAGCCTGAGTCCTGCTGCAGCCCCAGCCACTGTCAGAGCATCCTTCCTGGCAGCAGAGCCAAGAGGTGTGTGAAGGACAGTACCATAGTCTCCTGAGATTCATGTTGTGCCTCCAGCACTAAAGTTTTTGACTTTACTCCTGTGGTCAGAAGGACCAGTGTGTCTCTAGGAGGTGGCCTGTCACCTCCTGGGATGGCATGTGTTCCTGTCCTTTAGTTTTGGAGGGCTGGCAAATCTTGAGCTAGGAGCTGAGCTGTAGCTTTCTGCTGTCTGGATGCAGCCCCCATGTTTACAGGTGCTGGAGACACCGAATGGCCAGTGTGTGTCCTTTGCAAGAGCAAAGAGAACTGCAGCAGGTTGCAGTGGGTCTGGCAGTTGCGGTGTTCAATGCCGTGGGCTCAACTGGAGCTGCAGGAAGCAGAGGTGAATTGAAACAAGGCAAGCAGAGGACAGCATGCCCTGGTCCCTGTTTGCAGGCCCCTGGCAGAGCCTGGTGCATCGCCCTGTCCCTGCCATGCTGCAGTTTGCTCATGAGAAGCAAAGTGGCTCTGGGGGTGCAGGGCTCCTCCAGCAGCAAAGGCTGCACCTTGCCCTGTGCCAAGACCCTGGTTGGTGGTGGCCATCCCTGCTCTTTGCTAAAGAGCTTGGTGCTGGAAAGACCCCCGAGCCTGTGTGGCCTGAGAAAACATGACCTTCACAAGGCCCTGGGCTGGCGGTGGGGTTGGGATTTGAGGTGGGGGCAGAAATGCTGCTCCACTGCTTTGTGTGGCCATCCCACGTGGTGACAGACACTTGGATCAGGAGGTGAGGCTGCTGTGTGGAGCCAGGACTGGTGCTCGCTCAGCAGTGAGCTTCACTCCCTGTCTCAGAGAATCTGTAAGAGGAAATTGGATTTAAAATTGTTCTGCCTGACTCCCAGGAGAAGGCCCAGGAGTGAAGGAGGGTTGAGGGGAGGCATCACTCATCACCAGCTCATTAAAGGCAGAAACCCAAACCCTGGGGAGCGCCATGCCCTGAGACAGCCCGTCTGCCACGGGTCATCTGCACAAGCTCCTCTGCAGCTGCACTTTGGCAGTTGTGAGCATGCATTGTGCTGTGCCCCAAAGATGCGTCCAAATCGGGATGTTTTTATTATTTTTAGCATTACTTACAAAGCATCCCCTATTCTCCTCCTGTAGGACTAAATCCAAGGTGGTATTTGCTTTTGGAGATGCAAATGCTTTGTTTCTGTAAGGTCTCTTGATAGAGTTGTGTTTTCATTTGCATTTTCCCTGTATTTCACTTTGTATGTGAGTCATATACAGAAAATGAGCTCTGTGCTTGAGAGAGTGTGTGGCCTGGGGCGAGGAATGTCCCTCGCCGCAGATACGGTGGCATGGATGGGGTCAGAGGGGACTGTCAGCTCTGTGGCAGAAGGGACTGCTGGGGTCACTGGGTGCATGGGGTGGCTTTTTGCCCAAGCATCCTCTCCCACCAGTGCCAGCATCCTGCACCAGCCCATACTGCCATGGGGAGCCCTTCAGCTGAGGTGTTGCTTCTGGTAAAAGCATCTGGTAAAACCATTTTCACCTGCGAGCATCGTCCCCTTGCTCTGCCCCAATGTGAGCTGCTTGTTTTTGGAAAGGAAGAGGGAAGGAGCCACTTGTACCCCCAGCACCCTCCATCCCTTCTCCCCTCTGCCCTGATTTGCAAATCCATGTCCTCTCCCTTGTGGGGGGAATTCAGAAATGCTGCGTTTGCACTTGAATATCCAAATAACATATGGACAAGCAGTTGATGTCTCAATCCATTCCCGAGGCTCGCTGCTATAGGCACTTAACTTTACCCTTGCCCAGATGTGGGTGCATTTTATGTGCTGCGCATAAAAAGGCAGAAATTGCACAGGGTGGAATGTGTTGGAATTGGTACTTTGGAAAATGCACACTCTGCTGGAATGTGCTAACATCCAGCTTGCACAGAAGGGCAATTAACTCTATTTATGTTCATGAGACTGAATCTAAAACTGGCTTCAGAAAGCAGCTCACTCACATTAAAGGGCTTTATAATCATTATGCTAAAGTATTTCTTTTGAAAACATTTTCAGTTTCTTAAACAGTTAGGATATTTATAAAATATGGCATCAATTACTCCATATTTCTTTATTCACACTGATTACACAACCTATAATTACACTTAAGCCTCTTATTTGTATATCATGGCAGCATTAAGAAAAGCTCTGTGATTTGTCTGTGTGTTATTCTTTCCAAATAGCAGAGGGCTGCAGTCTCTCCCCTCCTTTAGAGAATTAACACGGTTGTGTTGCCCAAACAGCAGCGCTCCAGGTGTCTGCTCCCCGGGCAGCTCCACTCGGGAGGGCAGGCGGGAGCTGGCGATCTGCCGGGACAGGTAACGCTCACCTCTGCTGCTTGGGCTCCAAGTGCTGTGTTTACAGCCAGCTCCTCACAGTCATTTACTTGCAGGAAAACATTTTCCTGGATCCCTTTTGCCTGCTGGGAAACAGTCGGTGTTGGAATAACTGAAGCGTCTCTTGGGTATCGTTAATATGGGTAGTGAGGACTCCCGCCAGTGTCCTGGCTGCCGAAGTGTTGCTGGTGACCATTTTGAACCTTCGGGTTGTAAGTGGCTGGAGGTAAAGGCTCTGCTTGAATTAGGAAAACTGTCAGTGCACTTTGGAAAGCAGCGTTGGCTGGATTTGAAGCAGTGTGGCTCTTGTCGTGGCTCTGGTTAACGTCTGTTAGGGTTCCACACAACGTCGGTCTTAGTGCTTGTACATAATTCCGTCCTTGAAAACCACTTATTAGAGATGAGACAGGTCACCTTGGCTCCTTCTGAGCTGGAGCAGTCAATGGCACAAGTTCATCTTTGGTATTGCGGTGACTGGTGGTTAAACCCCTGCTGGGCTGAGGGAACTCTGTGCAGTGAGAAACTTGTGAAAAACCTGTGGTCCTTCCCAGACAGAACAGAATGTGCTGGGGGGCAGTGGGGAAAACATCCAGCCAAGGATTGGTAGCATGTATGTCAGATGGAACTGCCTAGAAATGGTGACAGGCTTTTTCTGAGAGGTACGAAGAAGCCATCACAAGACGAAAGCCTGGTATAATAATTATATGAACCATGGCCATAAATGATGCTAATAAAACTGCTGAGGTCCCTGTCTTGTTTCTAAAACTGTGGGAGCAAGTTGGTGTTCAATGAAATGTGGAGCAAAGCTCTGTCTGGGGTCACTAGAAGGTGTGGCAAGGTGCAGGAGATGCTGCAATCAGGGAGCTCAGGGTCAGGGATCAGATCGGACTGAGGTCTCTGCTCAGGTGGATGCTGGAGGGAATCGGTCCCTGTAGATGCTCTGTGCTCTGTCCTGTTGCTCCGGTTAAACTCATGCTGTGGCGTATGAGCACATTAATGCCTTTTAAGGGATTTTTCCTTTAAGCAAAGACCAGGGAAAGGAGGCCAAGAAACGTCTACTTGCCCCACTTTGGTACTCAGCAGTTTCCTAGGCAGGTGTGTGGCACTGTAGGGGTTAAGTGAGCAGAGCACTGAAATTTCAGTGCATAAAGGAACTCCTTTGCCGGGGATGAGGCTGTAGCAGCTTTCCTTGTTACGCTTGACAGATGTGCAACAATAGACAATGAGTCAAAGTGGGGAGCCAGAAAAGAGCTCGGGAAAAAGCTGCTGAGAATTACCGGTGTGGCTGGGAGAGCAGAGCCCCCCTGTAACAAACCATTGTTCTCCTGGATGTAAGTCTCAGCTGACATATGACCACCAGGCTTCCAAGGACTCCCCAAAACCGGAATGTGCATAATCAATAAACAAACTCAATATGCCCTGTGCAGAATCCTTTTTGTCCCCTTTATGTTGAGGCGTGAAATCCCCACCCTGCAAAGCTGGGGTGACTGATGTCCAAACAGTGGGAAACTCAGGGTCAAGAGACAGGAAGGGCTGGAGGAGGTGGCAGTGGGCTCCTCTTGGTCGGAGCGATGGCTGGGGCATGTGTCTGCTGCTCACAGAGGCCCTGACAAGCGCAACCTTTACAAGGCCGGTGCAGTCATGCCGTGAGTCACGGCTCGGGTGACTTCACTGAGCAGTTTGGGGCAGGACTGTCTGGTGTCTGGAAGCACAATGCAGCATCACCTCTAAACCTTCAGTGGCGGCTCTGCCCTCTATCTGGATGTGAACAGGAGCTGTGCTCCGCTCCATTTCTGCAGTGCTTCCTTCCTGTCCCGCCTGGAACTGGTGCCTAATCTTGCTGTGAACACCTCTTTCTCATGCCCTTTGACATCTCTGTGTGACGTGCAGGGTCCCCAGGACAGGGACAATGAAACCATGTCCTGCTCCCTTGGAGAGCTGTGTCTGCTGAGATAAGAACAGCAGAGACAAGGACACAAGGTGCCATCCCGATGCAAACACCCTCCTTGCTTAGCCATGGAGGAATTCCTGGTTTATCTCCGTGCAGTTCCTGGCGCACATGACCGAAGGTGACCAAATAACAAACCGAATGGAAGTGGACACTCTGCTCCGTCCCTCGCAGTAGGAAGCTGTGCATTGTGGTTGTTCTCCCAGATGGCTGGTGAAAGTCCTCAGCAGATCAGGCTCGCTCCGTAGCCTGTTTGCAGTTGGCAGCGCAGTGACCGTTCCCAGGTGGCAGTCTGGAATCCGTTCTGTGCTGGCAAGTCGTCAGCTATTGTTTCTCTTCTTGACAGGCTGTGCAAGTCCCAGCACAGCAGGGGCTGTGGATTTTCTTGTTCTGTTGATGAGTCTAGAGTTTCGCATCGTTTCTGCTGACCTCTGTGCTCGAAATACTTTTCCACGCTTGCGAAACTCATGCTTGCCGTCTTAGAAAACCTGCAAGAGCGAGAGGGCTGTGCACTGGGAGAGCTGAAACCCGGTTTCATTTTTCTACCCTGTTTTTCTTCTGTTCCACTCAGTGATGAAATAGGAAGTCTGGTAATGGGTATGTGGCAGGAGCAGACAGCTTGGTCCAACTGAGGACTTGACTCACTTCCAACATCCCTGTAGTGTATTTCCCAAGCTACAACTGATCCTTGAAGCTCCTCATTCTCTGATTACACCTCTGTCTATTCCTTGTGTCTCACCTGGGGCTTCCCCTAAGTGCCCTTGTACTGCTCTTTCGGCTCCCGCTGTGTGTGTTTGGTGCAGGCTGAGATACTTCTGGAAGGGAGAAGGGCATTCTCTGCGTCTCCAGGCAGGCGCACAAACCCCCCTTCCCATCTGAAGCAGGTCTCTGCTCCTTGGGGCAGAACAGCTCAGCTCTGCCTGGGAACCCAGAGGTCCTGCTCTTTGATAAGCATCTCGTAATACCTGAGCTGTTTCCTCAAAAGGGACTGAATGGCAGGATATTGGTATCTCTTTCGTGTAAATATCAGATTACTGCCTAGAAACCAAATTGTCTGCAATTGCACGGCTGAATCAAGGGAAGACAGACAGCAGCACGTACAACCCGAGCGCGGTTCATTGTTTGCCTGCAGATATCACCATTTCTTCAGCTCCCTCTCAGAAAAGCACCCTTGTCTTCCGGAGCGGTGCAAGGTTTGATCCGCTCCTGCTTTCAGCGTTGGGATGGAGTCCAAACCTGCCCCTCCCGCGGTTCCTTGGGGGCGGCCCGGGCCAGGGGCAGCGCGGAGCCGGGGAGCTGCCGGGGCAGCAGCTGCGGCTGTGTGTGCCCGGGACCCCCGTGCCGGGGGCTGCGCTCCTCCGGCCGGAGCCCCCCGACGGGGCGGGGGCCGGGGCCGCGCATCCCGTTCTCTGCAGCCGCGGCCCTTCGGGGCGTCCGGGGGGTCTCGGAGCCGCAGCCCCGAGGAGGAGCGGGCACGGCCCCGGTGTGCGGCGTCCTCCGGGACGGGGCTGCGCGGCCGGGGGGGTCTAGCCGCCCCCGGGACCCCTGGCAGGCTCCGTGCCCGCGGCTCCCGGTCCCGCCGGAACGCGGGATTTCGCCCCAAAGCGGCGCCGCGCGAGGGCGCGTTTGTCTCGAGAACGGGGGGACGGGAGCGATGCCTTCCCCCCGCCCCGGTCCCGCTGCTTTAGGGGGGGGACCCGCGGCGGGGGCTCGGAGCATCCTCATCCCACACTGACGGGGCCGGCAGAGCCCCCCTCTCCCCACTTTGGGGCGATTTAAGCCATTTTTTTAAACGTTATTTTTAATTGCAGCTCGAGAAAGGATCTCGGGAAGATTTATTTGCCCTAAATACCATAGGTTTCTTTAAAAGAGTAAGTCCAAAAGCTGGAAGCGGCTCTTTGTGTGTCCTCTGCACGGTGACAAGGCGTGGAAGGGTTTAAGCTGAGGGCGTCGTGATGCTGGTGAGAAATTGCTTCTGAGTTTTGCACATCTCCTGCTTGGCAGTATCAGCTGCAGCAGTCAAAAGCTTCTATTCCGGTCCAGTTAGGATGGTGCCTCTTTACGGCATAACCAATCTGGACACTCAAGCTGCTTCTTTATTCATTTCACTAATTGCTTGTGGCTGGTAAAGCCTTTCATACTTTAAAGAAAAAAGGAAAAAAGGTAGAAGCCAGTCCCTCAGAAATTGGTAACAGTCTCTATGCTGGAAGGAATGGAGATGAGAAGATGTTTTATTTGTAATTTGTCGTCTAATAAACTAATTAGGAAGGAACAGAAAATAGTGGAAGCCTCACTGGCTTTATTTAACATCTAACAGAATATCCAAGGTGGTCAATTTTTGCTACATGGCTAATTGCATGGTGGCTGCAGACCTCCTGTCCCAGCCCAGCATCAGGGACAAGGCCAGCGTGCCCACAGCGTGTGGACAGGGAAGAAGGATGGGGAGTGGTGGCATCTGCCTGGTGCTGGTGTCGAGGGACAGGAGCAGGAGGCTCAGCAGGGAAGCCAGGTCCTGTGGGAACAGGGGAATTCTGTAGCCGGGGGCACGTCTCGCCCGCAGCGTGGCCACCGCGTGCCGTGGCTGCCATCCCGCAACAGCCAGCTTCTCTGGAGCAGTCTCCAGCATCTCCTGAAAGCCAGGCAGGATCAGGCCGCCCCTCCCTGGGGTAACGTGCCTGAGCATCCGCGTTCTTCACACGTCCCTTGGGGCAGCCATCAGCACAGACAAGAGAAAAGCTTGCTGTGTGCGTATAGTACATCGATCTAAGGCCCTGTGGAAAAGGGAGGGCAGCCCCTGCGGTGTTGTGATTTTTATCCTTATTTAGCTCAGTGTGTTGGCTCTCCCAGCCCCATCCACACATGGATGTGCTCTTCATCTCCTTGGCTATTTTTCCAAAAGCCGTTGTTATGGGGCCTGCAGCAAGGCTTAATGATGATTTAAAGTAGGAACCTGAGTTGTGGCATGGTAACACCAGAGAGAATGCTATCATTAGGAAGGCAGTGGTTTCCCTGTAACCTTTTGTTTTTAAAGTGTTTTACATGGCCTAGTCTTGCCGGCAAAGCTCCCTCCCTCCATTAGAAGTTTGTCTCTAATGTGGGTCATGCCTCTGCTCTTTGCAGGTGGCACGCTACAGGAGCTGCATTTTGTTTTTTTCAAAGTTAAAGTGTCTTTGAAATATGATTTTTGCATCTAACGCAGAATGTAATAAAAAGACTTTAAAGAGCTGCTGATGCCTTATGGAAAAACTGAAAAACATTCTTTTGAGAAACAATTCTGCCGGGCTGTCTTATCTGCTGTTCCCTTTGCTCAGTTTTGATAGCAAGGGGCACTATAAATATATATAGTTATACATAAAAATGAGAAACCTTGGCAACCAAATAGAAGGTTAGTTGTTTTCTCGTGTTCATTTGCTATGGGCAGGTGGGTGAGGGGAGACAGAGTTCATCAGCTGGAATTTCATCTTTACAGCTCCGGGACCGGTGCTGTGCCCATTTGTTGAGTGTTGGACTGAAAGGGAGTCATGTACCAGGGGATTATTTTTTCCTAGAGGTATTTGTTAACCCTCTAAAAATAGCGGCAGCGGTTTCTGGGGCACTCTGACAAGGTTGGCAGTGGAACAGAAGCGAGGTGACGCCTCGGAGCCGGAGGACAGGAGCTGCCATATGGTGATGGGGGCCGAGCCCCCGCGGTGGCAGCGGGGCGGCCGCGTGTCGCAGCGCCCTGGGGCAGTGCGAGGCTGAGGGATGGTTGGCCCTTGCTCTCGCTTGCCTTGAAGCCAGAGCAGCATGGCTCTCCCAGGCTGTGTTGGTCCTCCCCAGCACCACCCTGGGCTGCTCTGACCTGGTGGAGTCATCTGCAGGGTGCTGGCACGGCGATGTCCCATGGGAAATAGGCACATGGACTGCGCTGACATCCAGAACCCACAGGATTCCTTGAACCTGGGCTGCGGGACCGAAGGTACTGCCCTGTGGAATGGACAGTATTGTTATTGCCTTAAATTAGACCAAACAAAGGGCAGGATCTCTGCTGCAAGGTGTGACTCGTGCTGTTTCCAAATGACTGGGGGAAATAACTCGCCTGGTCCCTTCTCTTCAGATCGCTCCTGCAGAGACACGCTGTTGCAAAAGCCTGGCAGAGCTTGCTGAGCAGGTAGAAGATCTCGCTCTTGGAGGCCAGGCAGCGGGGGAAGCCGAGCTTGTCTGCTGGGGCCCTGCAGGCTGGACCTTCCAGTACTGCAGTTGCTCCTTGGCTGTTAAGTTTTCCAGTAATTTTCCCAGGCAAGTGATGTGCCTGCCATGGCCTCAGGAGAAAGCGTTTTTTGCCATAGTCATAAACCGTTCAGAAAATGGAGACTTATTTTCGCAGCAAAATACTATACTCCCCTCCGAAACTGCATCTCATTTGTGCTGTTGTAAAGTAGGAAAACCTGAAACGCAGAAGGTGGACTGAAGCCACCATCAGGTGATGCAAGATGTACTTTCCTATTATTAGCATTTTTTTAAGTAAGGGCCCTTCTGCAGAAATTCTTGTATATGCTATTGGCAAGTCATGTGGAAAAGGAATGTGTGGACAAAGGACAACCAGTTTTACAGCCCTGGTCTGCAAGGGCTGCCAGGAGCTGGTGAAGCGAGCAGCCGTGTAACGGTGCAGGGATCTTGCTCAGCCCGGGTGGTGCAGGCACGTGGAAAATGCTCTATTTCACTAGGACAAAGCAAACAGTTGCCTAGTAGATAAGGGAATCCAATTTAAAATCAAGGGTTAATTGAAAAGCTGATATGAAACAGGTCTTCTGTATATTCAGAGGTGCTTTATGGTGGTATGATTCACAATGTTTACATGGATATGCAGCTCTGAGATGCCACCCAAACCTGATAAGATTCCCTTTCGTAACTTGGTGTAGGTGTGGGTTCCATTCGTGTCTTATTTAGTATTAAGAAATACCTGTGGTTTTTCGCTTTGCTCCACTTGTGACTTGATATTCCTTGGGTTATGAAATGATGTCCAGGTATGTTCTGCACAGAGCAATCCAGCCGTGCACTGGGGGAGTGGGCTCAGACATCTGCACGGTATCACTCCCCTGTCACCAGCTGATGGTGGTATAATTCGAAGAGTCATTAATCCTTGCTCAGCAGTGCTAAAAACTATTTATAGCAAGGACGACAAAAAGTATCCTGCACATTGGGCTGGGGCGGGTATGGAAAGTCTTCCTGGTGCCATATGTATCGTGGGGCACAAATCAGAGAAAGTAATTTGCTTCCGGGAGGGAAATTCCCTTTCTGGCTGAATGCAGACAGATGTGAATGTCTGCTCTGACCAAGGTCTCACCCTCTGGACTCGCCACGAGATCGCTTTGACATCCCCCGTTGGCTGTCACTGTCCCAGGCTGTGGGGTCCTGCTGGGAGTCCTGTCCTGCCTCTGTCCCCTCTGCCACCAGGACCCACCAGCAGCCAACGCAGAGCCCAGGGCTCAGTCAAGGAACAGAAACGGATTGACTCAGCTCTCCTTTTCCTCAGTGTCCTTGGGGAACAGCACTGAAACCAATCAAAGTGGCCCTTCTGATAAGTTAACAGTGACAAACGGTACCTGACAGCCTGTTGCTAATCCTTACACCCTGCGACTGGGCCGGCTGTTTGCTGGTGTGTGTTCCTCTCTTGGCTGTGGAGCTGGAGAGCCCTGGTCCCAGGTTTAAATAGCGTTAGACAGCAGCAAGTGCCCTTAGCAACTGATGCGCAAAGTCAAACTTGGTAAACACTTGAACCTGCCTGGGAGGATCACGGAGCAAGTGTCTGTGTAGCTGCCGACTGTGCTGTGCCATGGTGATGGAGGCCCAGCAAGCCCTGTTCAGAGCTGGGGAAACACCAACACTGATAACCTGGTGAGAGAAGGGGCCTTTGCAGCCACGCACGTGGAGCTGATGGCAGGTTTTGCCCAGGAGGAGCCATGGGCAGAGCTCCATGTTGTGATGTGCTCCCTTCCTGACCAGGTTGCCCCATCTCCCAGCTCTCCCAGTCCCTTGTGGGGTGATCCTCCAGCAGTGCTGCAGCCTGTGCAGGGTAACCCATTACTGGGTAACTAGGATCCATTTGAGCAACTAGCACCTGGGCTTCCCTCTCCTGTGCAGTAATGAGCACCCAGGTTCAACCAGTTTGGCCAGCACAGGTGGGCTCTGCTGGGTTTTCTTGGGAGGAGGGCTCCTGTGGCTGCCTGCCCAGCTGGTCTGCAGCTCCCACCACCGAGGGCTGTCCTGGCAGACCACCGAGAGCCACTGCCCCGATTTGCTCCAGCCCGTTCCTGTGCCAGCAGTGCTGCAGCAGTGGAGGGCAGGGAAAGCAGAGCAGGGCGGGTGTGCTGGGAGCGCAAACGCTTCCACGTCTGTGCTCCTGCTCGGGGCCGGTAGCTTGTGCCCAGCTTCCACCCACCATCTCCTCGTGCCTGGTCTCAGTCATCAGGGAGTTTTCAGGATGCTTTGGCAGGTAAGGGTTTGTTAGTCACCTCTCTTCCCACTCACGGACTCCTGTGACAGGCATATCTGTTCCAGTCCGTGTTATCACTCTCTAGATTAATGCTGGTGGTGTGGGTAGAGAGATTGGGCCCTGTGTCTCTAAGCCAGAGGAAAAACTGGGGTGTTAGCAATGCTGAGTGAGCTACAGGCCAAGCAAGGCAGTTATTTACAAGCTTCCGAGATGCAGCTCAGCCTGGGCTAAGGTCCACATTTTCCCTGTGCAAGAGCCAATCTCTCTGCCAGGCTTTCTGCTTGAAGGGGTCCATCCCTGCGCCCGGGCTCTGCCGTGCCGGACCTGGGTTGCCCATCTGATGGCTCTCTGTGCAAGGGTGGCTTCTGTGCTTGTCTCCCGTAAGAGGGTGGGAGAAACTCCAAACTTTCCAAAGCAGCAGAAAGAGGGTGTGCTGAAGGACTGCTGGATGTTAAATAGCGCGTGAGGAGCCTGCAGAACTGGCGTGGAGCTAATAATTGCTGGGAAGTGGAGTGTTGCAGGCAGCTGCAGGAGTGGGTGTTGGCGAGGCGCTGGGGGAGCTTGTGATGTTGTGCCAGGGTCAGTTGAGGTGGCAGCGCTCAGAGAAACGCTCCTGTTGTCAAGTTAAACACTTCACTGGGTTTTGCCTAGTGAGGCACAAATTGCATGTCTGTGAGCTGGCAGTCAGGCATCAGGGGAACCACAGGGGAAATATGTTTCTGTCTGGACTTGCTGCATCTTCCAGGCTTTGCTGTGGTGATTTCTCAGAAGAAAGCGTAAAATTATTTTAGCCTCTGAGACTAGTAGGCCAAGCCTTTCCATCCTCAGGGACAGGACTGAAGTGTCTCGCAGAGGGTCCTGGCTCCCCTCTGCCTTGTCTGGGGTTCAGCTGCTGGGGCTGCCTGGGGAGGTGGGAGAGGACCTGTTGAAAACGCTGGTTTGTAATTTCCAGAAGTCCCCAGTGCTGGCTTTGGCTGACAAAAGCGCGCTCATGATCTCCTTGCCTGGATGATAAAAGGTGACCTCGGAAATTGCATTTCCAAACATCTTCCCCTCTCCGTGAAGGATGGCATTGTTCCCAGTGTTTCAGGCTGGGGCTGCCTGGGGCTCTTTGTTCAAGCTCCCCGGGTGCTGTAATTCTTATGCACAGAGCTGAAGATGCTCCGCCAGAGTTGGAGATCCTGGAAGGCGGCTTTAGTTCAGCCTTTTGTTATCCCCAGGATTAAAAACTGCAGCTGAGGAAGAGCTAACGAAATCAAAGTAGCCTATCTGGGGACATCCCGCAGGCGTGTTTAACAGTGCGATGGAGCCAGGGTCAGACACTAGTTCAGGTTGTTTCAAGCAACACGAGCTGGCAGAAGGGCCCACAAATCTCAGCGAAGAGGCACGTAGTACTTTAAACATGCTCAGCAAACTCTGTCGTGCAAAAAACCTGCTGCTGCCTGCTCTAATGTCATTGCTGAATGCCAGAAGTCTAAAGGGTGTCATGCCTCAGAAGAATTGGGAGTGGTGACGGTCTCAAAGGAATAGTGACTGCCCAGGTCCAAGGAGGGTTGCTTGCTGCTGCTCTGGGGGCACAAGACCATGGGCAGCAGCAGCAGCTCTGCAAGGAAAAACCTGGGATGTGGCAGTGGAGCGGGCAGGACAGACAGAGCGTCGTGTGGGGCGAGCACAAAGCATCTGGTCAGGGCACAGCCCTTCTGGTGGGAACTGCAAGGGCTTGTCTGGAGACCCTGAGCCTGCTGGTCTTGGAGACCCAGCCTCTTACTGTCGTGCCAAGCAGCCTTTTCTCCCAGGCAGATCCTCTGCTGCTGGAGGAGATGGACAACAGGGGCAGCACAATCAGGGTAACATTTTGCCCTGCTGTAGCTTTGCACTCCGGCCTTGCTAGAAGAACGGCCTCGTACTGTGTGCATGTGGCTGCGGGGTTTGTGAACCCCGGTAGGAAGCTCTGCTCAAACCTGTGTCGCTCCAGATCCTGCTGCTCCCAGAGCCAGTGCTGCTTTGTGCTCTGGGTCACTCTGCGATCTCTGATTGGAACAGGGAATTGGATGTGGGAGAGGAGCAGCAGCGGCGCTGGAGGCTGCTGGGGCGAGTGCCACAGCTTTGCCCTGCCCGCAGCCTCCCGTGCTGGGGGCACGCCAGGGAGGGGGCAGCGCCAGCGGCTCTGCTTGTGCCACATCTCATTGGAAAGGAGGTCCCTGTTCAGGCAGAGTTTGCTGCAAGGATGTCTCATAAACAACGCACAGGTGACTGTGCCTTTGCCTACGGTTTCCTCTCCGCTACTCCCCGGTGCCTGCCAGCTCAGAACGGAATGTGGATAGCACAGTACAGCCCAGGGGAGGGAAGGGATACAGCAAACACGGAGAGGAACTCCAGATGTTGCTGCATTGCACCGCAGAGGATCATCTGTCCTCTCCCCAGAATTCACTTGGAATCCACAGGCTGATGTTCAGTTAGTAGCATTTCAGGGGAAAGCCTGGAAAGATGCCCTTTGCTGTTCCCTGGACAGCCTGGCTTTTGCCACTTGGCAATTGCTTTACTGGAAGGAGATGGAAAATAGATTTTTTTTTTTTTTTTCCAAAAATACGAAGTGCAGCTTCTTCCAGCAGTCCCCCCCACCCCGACAAGGTGACCGACACCGTGGCAGGCCTGGCTGTAGCGTGCTTGGGCGGATTTTGCAGTGTCCTTTGACATGCTCTGATGTGCAGGCACTGGGCTGTGAACACGCCCAGGAGCTGCGTCTGCCTGTGGGAAAACCAAGCACTAATTTCACTTTGCTTATGTCCCTTCCACCCAGTGCCTTTGCTGTGCCCCTTGACCTGTGCAGTGGCTGCTAATTAAGAAAATGGCTCAGAAGGCAGTGGGTTTCTTTTTTTCCTCCCTTGGGGAAAAGGGGGCAAGCTGAGCTTTTGCACCAGGGGCAGATCAATAGTCCTGCAGGGCTCATCCTCCAGCCACATCAAGCCATGGGTGATGCTTCCATGTGTGCCATGGTGCTAACATGTGGTCTTAGTACAAAGGAGAACCAAAGCAGTGGTGTGTTCTCTTGGGCAGCAAAGTGGCATGGAGCTGTGCTTATGGCTGTGACAAAAATCCTGTTTATTTATGGAGATTTTTATAATTATTCACTGAGCTA
>JAVSBS010029201.1:0-42744 GCA_033124195.1 Coracias cyanogaster | reverse complement strand
CACGTCCAAGGGAGAGGTGGTAACTACAGCATGTTCCTCTAAGTAAAGAGCAAAGAGATGAGCCGCAGACAGACCACCTAAACCAGCTCCTTCACAATTCTGCACGGATAAATGAAAAACTACATTGTGCTCTTGTATTCTCCTTTTCAGATGTGTCTGTAGAATTTTTTATGTTTTATGCAAGAGTTTTTTCCTGTGTTATCCCAGAATGAAAGAATATTATCCACGCACAATGCAATAAAATTTTGATCACAAATGCTTACAGACTGCTCAAAACTCACTAAGTAACCCTTTTGAACTGTTAATAGAACAATACATTAATCTGATCTAATTCTTTTTTAAATTGTCCTATGGTTCTCCTTCTAGATAAACAAGTGTTTATGCGCAGTTATGTTTTTCCCTCATTGTGTGTCCTTTAATTGAAAAACTAAAGCATTTCAGTGGTTTCATTACCAAATTGGATCGGTAGTTTTTAAGAATTTTTAACTACAAGATCCACTTGTTTCACTTCCTTACATACTGGTACATACTTCAGTTCTCTGACAGCATAGTAAGAAAAACAAAACAGTTGTTACATCATCATCACAGTCCCCAGATTTTTGGGAAAAGGCAGCAGAGAGTTGATGCCATCTACACATCCCTTCAACCACCCTGCTGTCAGCAAGCTGGCCAGCCCATGACAACAGTTGGGTCAACACGATCGCTCTGCAGCCTTTGCAAACCTGACCTTCTTGTCACATAGGAGTCAGAGAATATTATTGTGGCAGTACACACGGCTCTAGCAAGGCCACACACTCGAAACAGTGTCCCAGCCACCTTAAGAAAGCAAAGAATATATAGGAGAAACCATCTGGAATGGCAGATGATCCCGAGAACACCAAAAAATTAAATTAAAAACAGTAGATCTCTGTTTTCTTTAGGGGAAAAAAATCCTCAGTAATGATTAATAAAACTTATGAAGGGAACTGACGCAATCACTGTAGGTGGCTAGCTCAGCTCATCTCGAATGCAAAGGCAAGGAAAGCTCACCGTAAGCTATAAAAGGCAAACGCAATCAGGCAAGAAGGGCAAATATGTAAGAACCCTAATTATCGAACAATAAATGCATAAAATAAACTGCCAAAAGATGAAATCAAAGCAGGTACTTTTTTTTTTTTTTTAATGAGACAATACACTGGCCCACAATTAATTTTTGTTAACAATTTAATTATAACAATGAATAGCTTTTAATATTTTTCCCCCATTTCCTATGTGGCTTGTTAAAGTAACAAAAATATATATATTTTTTGTTGTTCTTCTTCTGCTCTTTAAACATGCTTCCATCAGTTTAACGGCATAGAAGACTGATGAGCTGTGTAAATTCTTGCCTGTTGAACTCACCTGAACTAACATGTACTACTAGCAGTCGCAGCGCTGCAACCACCGTGCCCAAAGATCTTATCTGCACTCTAGAGGGTCTGCCTGTTTAAATTCAAGGGAAGTTCAATGGTTTATGATGTCCAGTGAGTAATATAATTTTGTGATGGTAATGACATTTTGCGTACTAAAAACTACCTGTCATTTCCACTAGACACCATTTGCTGTGCTTCCAGGAATGCACAGTAGTATTTCAGTGTTCTATAGAACATCTATCCAAAAATATAGCTCCATTGTGGGGCCAATCTATCCAAAATATTTAAGTAGATAAATCCAAATATTAACTAAAATTCCCACCAAGTAAAAAGATTCTAGTGTTAATTTCTGTTTCAAAATTCTGCAATAAAAAAAATTGAAATTAGTGATTATTGGGGTTTTTTTTCAAAAGTTGTATCTGTGTATATTACTTTCTGTAAATTTGAGATTATTTGAGATTAAGTGTCTCATATTAAATTGTTTCACCATACACACATCCCAGCTTGTTTTACCTGCCAAAATTAGGGCCATGGCTTAGCCAAACCATTCACTGACGGAACATGGAGAAAAGCATTTGCAAATACAGCAAAACCTACGGCAAATGGCCCAGGCAGGCCACCTAGCACAAAAGAGCAGTGAACGTTCCAGAGAACGTGAGCAAAGGACTCGGAGACTGCTTGTACAAAGCCATGTCAGCTGTTGACGAAGAAAAGCCCTTGTCCGCTCATCACTCTCAGGACTGTACTCAAGCCAACATCCCCTCCCTGGATCCCCACAGCCAGACCTCGTTCTTCCACACTCACTGCTGGAAAATGGCTAAAGAGAAGGTGGGTGGTTCTCTCTGAGGATCTTAACGCTACCCTTGCTACCAAGCACAGACTCCAGTAAGCCACCGAACGCCCGGCAGAACCCTCCTGTGCCATGTCTTTCTTCAGCGACTCAATATGAAAATGACAAGGAGTGACAGTCAAAGGCTTGACATGCTCATGTACCTTGGACTATGGACTCATCCCTTCCCCCTGTTTTTTTTTAAATTTTTTCAAAAAATCTGTCGCCTCTACTATTTCTGTTTCAACCATTCATGGGATTTCATTGTCTGTTATGGCCATCTCCTTCTATACAGCGCCCGTAGGCATTAATTTTATTTAATGTACTATATGCCTGACACTCCACATGGTGTTAATGAGTTGCCAGCTGCCTGTTGTGATACAAGGAGTAACCGCAAACCCAGTGTCGCCTTTACTCCTGCACTGGTTCGGTTTTCTATTGTGACACATAAATGTCAACTGGTATGATCAGAAGTAAACAGTCATGACAGACAGGAAAAAAGGAGCTGACAGTTGAAGGTGATGATATCCATTAGGCTTCTACAGCTGCCACCTCCTGGGGAGACTGCTGAAGGATTTGAAATGTGGAGCAGAGCTCCTGGCTAACGTGGCTCTATGACAAAGAATATGCTTACCTTCAAAATACCTGGCCTACCACCTAACCATCTGGCTTATTATCATTCAGATAAATCCACTTATATGCACAGAAAGGAGAAAGCCTTGATGGAACATCACAAGTGCAGAAAAAGGGCAGAAACATTAGTCAATCAGGCTGATGATTCCCGAACAGTTGTTAAGGGAGCATGTCATTGCCTTGCTCACTTAACCATGGACATAAAAGAAAAGAGCTTCCCAAAAAGACAGAGTTTAAGATTTCAATTAAATTAAGCTGAATCTTAAGGTGTCCATCAAGAGTAGTTAGAAAGATTATATCCAAGTCAATCTTTATTCACGTTTCACTCTTTGTGATAGTAGATTAAACACTTCATTTTGTTGAGGAGAGAACTTTTACCTGATAAATGCAGAAGTGAGAGGAACCACTTAGGTTAAATACCAAGCCCGTTTCCTTACCACAACTGGCTCCGCTGGACTTTAAGTTGCGCAAATCAACCAAAGCCTGCCTTTGACGTGCGAGAGGAAGATTGAGGAAATCGGAGACCTCCCAGCCAGCGCAAACCCCCAGCAGACACCAGTGCCTTTGCTCCCTCTCCCCAACACAACCAGAAGGATGTCAGGGAAGAACAGAGTCCTCCGGTGGCACATGCACCTCTAGGCCGCTGCAATTTATGCCAGGGCTAACACAGCTCAACCCCGAAAATTAAGAGTTGTAACTGCTTCCATGATCTCCTCCTTCCACCAAGAGCAGTATTTTTCCTTATAAGAAGCTCAGTTAATTGCCTTTATTATACAGAATATTCATTCCTTAGATTTCCATCACCAATACAGCCATTATAAATTATTTTAGCTGTACTCCTCATGCTTTTATCCCAGTATTGATTTTATTTTTAATGTAAACTTTTAAATTATAGTGCCAGAGAAACAACTACTTATATAGCTACAAAGGCTAAATTAGCAAGACCCAAGAGAAAAATACAGATAGGTGCTGAAGATACTTGATAGGAAGCATTAAAGGCTCATATTATTTTATGGAATACCAAAACGTAAGAAAATGCAAATGTAAAGGTAGTTCCACATTCCAGTACACAGCAATAATAAAGTATTAGATTCAAGCTTCATAATTAACTTAATCAGATGGAGTTTTCTTTAACTCCCTAATTCCTTTCCTTCAGCTTGAAGAACACAATTATGAAAAACACCAGCAGATACCACTGGAAACGTCTCCCTGTGCCTGTGTTACTGTAAAGCATACAATATTTTACAGCACGTCTACTATTCAGCCATTACAGCACTTTGGATGTGTGGGGCCACATCCCCACGTTTGCCAAGGAAACGCTTTTCTGAGCCTCCGATACAGGGATGTAGAGAATATCTCCTTTAAACTGCTAAACTAAACAGAATTTAAAGGTGTGCTTAGTCCGGTCTCCGTAAGCGTATGCACACATAAATACCATATGCAGAATCTCAGCATTTGCAATTAGTTGAAGGTAATTTCAGTAAAAAATAAACCTTTTCTACCATGGAATTAGAGCAATAGGTTAAGTTGTAATTTTTGTCAATGAGTCTATTTTTGCTCTATCGATTTGCACAAGGTGATGCGATGCACTGATTTGAATCTTATATACAGAAGTGATATTGCATTAATTGAAAAATAATTGGATTCCTCCCACTTTATAACAGATTCCTTTACATTATCTAAGTTGTAATCTCTGATGAGTTTTGCAAAACCCACAAACCTAAAAATCACTGGTTTATATCTTAATGCAGATACGCCAAATACTTCAAGCTGAGGAATTCCAAAACAGCAGAACACACAAACTGCAATGCAAACACGAAACAAAAGTTAAAACGTTAGCATTTTCTTTCCATATACTGTAGCATATTAACTGTTGGTTTTGGTAATGTAGCTTATTAGTTTTGCATAATTTAAGTTTTAATTCATCGTTTAATTTTTAATTAAGTAGTCTCTTTCAAGATGAGCTTTCCACTCGGATTTTAGTTAGATGCTAAACACACTATGCATAAAAGCAATGGCAGGAATGTAATATTTAGTTCATAGGATTTCTCTGTGATTTCAGACATGAAAGTAACCAGTTTTTCAGAGTATAAAATAACAGCGATTGTAAAATGTCATATAAATTTTAAATAATTGAAGCCCTCTAAAAAAAATATTTGAAAGACTAGCAGGGCAATTACACAGAGAAGAAGAGCCATATATTTGTAATAGATTTTGCTATGGGTTTTTTGCTTTGGTTATTTGGTTTTGGTTTTCAATTTAAAAATATTTTTTTTTTTTTTTTTTTTTAGATTTTCCCCACCCCAAAATCCTACAATTTTGCTAGAGCAAAACCAGCAAGAACACTGGATTTTACAGGGCTAACTCCTTACAGAACATGACAAACTCTGTGCAATTCCAAATATGGGAAAACAGGGTAAACCCTGAGGAAAGGCCAAATAAAAAGGTAAATTTGCACATAAAGAGGAAATCTAAGAACACTATTTAAAATTGCAACAAAATAAAATTTGGCAGGAATTCTAAATATGTATGAAACTAGCTTGAATGCTTATCCATAGGTATTAAAAAAAAAATAAAAATTAAGCGAGAGTCTTGCTTATTGTATACTACCTGGAGCTTTCTGGAAAAATTCCCTTAATTACAACATTGCAAACTCCACAGATGTTAAATTTTATTTAAGTGTTATTGATCTGATTTTCTTAATATTTATTGAAGAAAAAAAAAAAATCTTGTTTTAAGAACACATCTGTCAAATCAATTGAATATTTTGAGTGCTCTCAGAATTTCTCAGGCCCACAAGAGCCCACCTTCAAGGGGAAGGAAGGTCAGCATCAACACACCTGGGACACCCAACAGCAAAAATCAAAACTAACCTACTGCACATGCTTTTTGTACACAAACATGAATATGTAAATACCAGTGCAACCTCAAGCACCATTTCATTTGCAAATCTCTTTGATGTCCTGAAAAAAAACAATACTGGTTTACGCACAGGTTTTTATACCAAAACTACTTCGATTACCACTAAAGACCTCTAAATTTAACTCCAAGTAGTAACATCTGTAGTGTTCAGAAAGCGTTGCTAGGCAGAGAAGCATCACCCCACTGAGCAAGATATATAAATACACGCATACACACATGTACACCTTTCCTAAATGAAAAGGGAACAGCTGGCTATCCCAGTTCTGGGAGATTCCTTGGCTTCATGGGTGACAGAAGGTTGAGTGACCCCCACGTTTGAAACCTCTAAATATTGGAACTTACGTTACAACTGCACGTTTACTAGCTGGATGAACTGCAGTGAAATGCAACCCTCAGAGAAGAATCCCTTGTAGGATCTACTATATAAACTCCAGCTCCCCCATTTCCCCAAGATCTGGTTAACTTTTGAGGGTGTTCCTGCCAGGAGGGCGAGACCTCCCAGTGGCACCCATTGCTGCCAGGCTCCTGTCTCAGTGGCACTGTGAAGCAGAGGCCCTGCAGGCTGCAAACTCAGGAAACTTTCCTCAAGAAAGCTGCCATGCAGTCCCAGAAGATTTGCCAGGTGAGAAGACAGGAAACAAGTCAGAAGTTTGTGCTTCCTTAGAACATTTCCATTTGGGTAAATCCACCTTATTTAAAGAAACCATTGATAAAATATTTTTTAACAGCTTACTTGTCGTTCAGGTAGATTTCTGGAGGAAATGAGGAGCAATGAAACCTTGCTTGGTGATCTCGGTCTAGAAGGTGGCCTCCCTTAGGGCTGGAGCTGCCCTGTGTGACCTGGGCAGCGGCCTGTTCTTTTACATCTGACTACAGGGATCAGTTTCTCTTGCCAAAAAAAAGCCAGCGTCCAGTGGCTGACCCCGAGGCGCACAATAAAGGTCTGTCAGGGGAGATACACATAAGGATGGGCTCCACACAACTTAACAGCAGAGTACAGCGTGTGTTTGCGCCTGTTCGACAGCAGCAGCAGGAGGAAGCCCTGTTTTTATACAGCCCTCCATACTGTGACAATAGCCTGTGCTTCACCTACAGATAAACGTGCACTGGCAGAGCAAGAAGCTCCCGAAACGCTGAAATTCAGATTAATCACACTGGTTCTTCTGCTTTTCTGGGAGTTTGTTGTCATTTGGGATTTTGGTTTGGGTTTTTTTTGGTTGCTATGTTTTGAGGGTTTTTTTATGACTAAACCACAAAGACTGTGATCAGCCAAAAAAACTGACTGAGCTCTGGGAATGTTAGTGGACTCAATTCAGCTAGTTTCCTATTTAAACTAAGTGTTTCAAAGAAATTCAGAAGGGCTAACGAAGCAGTCCATACTATTTTTTAACATGTTTTTTGCCTGTGGCAATCCTAATAGAAACCCCAAGGCCAGCCTTAAAACAAGCAGCTGAAAATATCTAGTAGGAGCACTGGAAGACTCACGTTGAGACCTAGTGGTATCATTTCACTTATATCCAATGAAACTTTCTGGCAGGATCTGGACAGATAAGCATTTACAGCAGGAAATGGTTGCTTTCTAAGGGGGTTACAACTCCTCTCTTTTCTAGAGTCAAAAATACAATTTTTCTATCAACTAACTCGCTAGTGGTTCCCCATCACGAGAGTATGAGCACTGCGGAAATAAACACACTCAGCGGTTCAACACAGAATAAAAGGGTTTCTCTCCTTAAAGTGCAGCAACATAGCACATCATCTCTGCACGTTCAAAAACGGAATAATTGGGTCACTTGGCCTGTGTGAGTAACCTATTTTGCTGTCATATTTATATAAACAAACAATTACTTTTCATAATCATTCATGCTGCTTGACTTACTAATCTTATCAGATAAGAGTAGCGCACTCCAGCAATATGAAAGAGCCATGACAAAAATTTATCACCTAGCCTTCGGCTGTTTACAGAAGTATTGGAGAGGATGAAGATAAAAAAGACTTCCAAATTCACACACACCTTCCCGATACTGAAGGCCAAGCAGGAAAGGACTAAAGCGACTCCCGTTTCCCCACTCGCTGACACCAGTACCACCAGCCTCTGCCACCAAAAGATGCATCAGAGGCTATATAGGCACCGATGCATCAGTATTTGGGTGATGGTGACAAGGAGCCTCCACGACAAGGAAGATGATACACTTGTAGCAGAAACTGTTTTCGTCCATTACCCACTACTGAACATTCATTTTGAGCCAAATTTATGGTAATTTTGAGCCACAGCAGTGGTGATCCCTCAGGCTGCACTAGCCTGTCTGTGCCAAGTGTGCAGCCATTAACGCCAACACGGTGTTTGAACCCGGCACCACGTGCTGATAACCCAGGAAACACGGTAAGGATGGAAGAGCCGGCAAACTGAACCCGAAAGAAAACTGTAATTCTACAAACAGTGGTGTTAGCAAATTCTGCCTTCCCATGATGGTACGCCTCATGAGTTGTTCAATCCCCAGCTGAAGTTTCCATTGCACAGAGCATTCCCTCTGCCGTGAGGGCTGCCAAACACGACCAACACACACACACACACTAGAGCCTTTCTTTGCATCAGGTCACTTATCAGGTCTTTTTTTTCTTCCTCCCCCGACACCTATCTTCACAAAACTTTCAGGAACAGAGGCCGTAACCTGAAGTACTATAATAAGGTGTAAATCACACCCCAAAGACAGATGGATCAAAGTAGGGGAAGGTAGTAGGCTGTTCATCTCTCAAGGATTTAAGACATTACCTTTGAATGAAAAAAAATCAGCATTTTAAAATTTCGTCTTCCTGTCACCTAAGGCCCTAGCAAACAGTATAAATTTTGAGCAGCCATATCTATTTTTTAGCAGCTAAACTGGCAAATGTTTCTGGGAATTACCATATTTCACAAACAGTGAGGGGTTTTCTGTTGTAGTTTTGGGTCCCGGGAGATTCAGAAAGTACAAAAGGGCACGTAAGATGCTGTACATTTTATACCCAGTAAACTCTGATCTGCGATTGATTTATACAGTGTGCTAAGTCTTTATTTCTTTTCCTTTAGCTTGGCAACATAATTTTGCTTTGATGGTCAGCCTTTCAATTAATCAAAGTGGACAGAGCATTTGCAGCTTCTTTTGAAGTCAGAAAGAATTGTGTGCTCAGGACCTCTTAAAATGAGACCACTTATTTAGGTACTTAAAGATGGCTGTCAACACCTAACTCCAGTCTCCCAAGTTCGAAATTGCTGACTTTAGTAATTTGCCCGGGGAAAGTGAACTTGGGGCACAGAGAGACTACACATAATCTTACCTCTCATGACCAAAAAGTCCTTGGCTCTTAGTTATATGTGCAGACAAATCCCTTTCTTGACTGGTTCGCCAGTACCTGAACACATCAGGTATGTAGCAGTAGACCATTTCCAATATGCTGCTTCGGTCAGAGCTGATTTCTAGGGGGATCTTATGTCCAACAGCAATTACGTGATAATGGAATCCAGACATGGATTTACAGAAATCAGAAGAACACAGCAAACTTATAAAGCATTTCTCTGTGACTGACTGCTCAGACGAATTGCATCCAGGGCTGCTGAGCTGCACCGTGCTTAACTTCAGCGCCCAGAAGTTCCCCGCCTGACAGAGGAAGCAGTGGCTGACACGGCCGCCCAGCACAGCGCAAGCAGCGCTCCTCCTTCGTGGCACCAAGCGTTACGCATTCAGAACTCCTCTCATTAGCTACTAGGTGCTAAACCATTAATAAAGACTAGGAAAAAAAAAAAGAATTAGCGGCCGAGTGGAGCTGACACTTTCCAGTATGCTGTCTTTTCTCCTTCAGTTGAGTGTCAAACAGCTTGTCTGTACTGACAGGAGAGCGTAACTCGTGCAGGTGACAGGAGATGATGTGCTACATGAAGGAAACCACCAAAGTTCACACCAGGGCCTGTCGCGGGCTGGTACCCCGGTCGTTAGGCCATAGCAAAGCCCAATCTGCATAAGCCACCGATTACAGCGGTGGCCGCCATCTGCCCTTGTTAAATCAGAGCTAGCAGAAGCGTGCCTAAGCAAGAGCTTTGCTTTGCTCTACAGACCTTTTACAAGACATACACGAACGACAGAGGTCTAGGGAGTGGTATGAGCAGTGAAACAGGTTTGACTTCGTAGCTTGTAAGAAATCACCAACACCTATAAGCACTTCCTTCCTTCTCTTTAGAAAAGGCATCTTGCTACTTGACTTCTAACACATAATATGCTACGTAAGAGCATACCGGGTAAAATACTTGCTTTGTGAAGTTTTTATTGTAAACTGATTTCAAATACTCCTTTCTTCATTAGAGGCAAATGGAGCTTAATAGAAACTCAGTATTTAGTCACCTGCAAGCACACGTTGCCATCCATCTAACGCTACTTCAGTAAACTATTTTGCACCTAATATATATTATCTCACATAACATTTTTGAACACCGCTCCCAAATCCGCTGGTAGGCCAGCTTCTTGGGCCTACTGTCCTTAACACAAACAATATAAAACTAAAATCCCCCAGCCATTTTCAAACGGGGAGGGAAGGAAACTCAGGAAATACAGAAATGGCAGGACCTACCCACCTCAGAATAAAATCCAGACAATGCTGTGCTCCAGTATCACAGATAGAGATACTACCAAAAGCTTTCACACCTGATGTCTCCACCTGTAAATCGTAACACTGTAACATTCAAATGTTTTCAAAACCTGCTGATACCTAGTTTTTCCTCTAGACCTCATATTTTGAGTTTTGGTTGGTTGGTTTTTTTAACGTTTGGATCATACAAACAAGAACACAAGATGTGCTAAAACATTACATTTCATACATGTTGAATTCAGCTTAAAGTACTCAGTTTGTCTCCCTCTGAAGTCTCAACTTTTGCAAGACCATCCATGCAGTAAGTCTTCACAATAAACTGGGATTTACAGGTCACTACTGGTTGAAAGCTGAGGTTCAAAGAAGTTTATAAATACGCTACTCACTACACTGGCAAACAAGCAAAATATTAGAACCTCTAAGAGAAGTGACCCATCAGCTACAACATTTAAAAGAAATGGGTGTCAGCCAGTCCAAAATACAACATTCTTAACATAAAGAAATTGTAATTTTTAAAACAGAAGTTCTTTAAACGCAGCTGGTAGTAAACTGAAGAATCTGTTCAATGTAACATAGTAGCCTAAGAGAGCAGGTAATCTACCACCCAGAAGTTTATCATGGCAAAGAGATGACATTTAGTATATCATTCTGGAAGGGAGAGAAACAAATTACTCTTTCCCTTCCCAAATTTGCTTGGAAAACCTGTATGCTACCTCAGCAAAACACTCATATGCCTAAATAACCTTTAAATCCTCATCAAAAAAACCTTAACACTAAAAATATATATAACTTTAAGGAATAAAAATGCTTAGAAGACAACTGAACTTGTAGGAATACTGCAAACAAGAGTTCCCCTTAACTGTATTCCACATGCTTTCCTGTGAAAAGACAATCTTAAGTGATTTAATATCCTTAATTGTGCTGCATCCAGCCTAAGTAACGGTGTCTAGACTGAGCGGCAGAGCTGTATCGTGGTGTATCTTAGAGTCCTTTATTTCTCGCTTGAACAGATTAAGAAGTTGGTCAAAATATATTACACCTCCCAGCCTTCGCACTGCCTTTCCTTCCCACAAAAAGGAGGTACAAAGGGAAATCACAAATCTCTGAAACTGAATATGGAATCAAAAGCAAAGACTGACCGGGATCACAAAGTGTTTCTCAACTCACCAAACTAAATGTAGCCTGTGGTAGACTATTCTACTTCCCTCCCGTAATTTGCAGCACGTATACGTTGTGTTTTACTAAGTGCTCCGGAAGCAACACGAAGAGTAGAAACAAAACTATGCAAAAACATGAAGTAGCCAATAATACAGCCTAACAGTAAAAGACCTGCTCCAATCAAACACAGCTCACCTTCCCTTCCCGTGCAGTCAGGGAGCACAACCTGCTCAGCACCCCTCGCTACTGGCCCAACAGAGAGGAGATGTCAAGCAGCTGAGGCCAACAGAAGGCAGCCAAAGTTAAGGGTCTCCTTAAACACATCAATGTGGAACAGGTGAGCAGGTGAGTGCTGCCAGGGGCATTGATACAGCTGCTTAGATGCAAACAACCTGTGGAAATGCACTGCTGTCTTCGGTAACTCTTGGTAATATTAAAAACTCTATTAAAAATAGGAACGTAAGGAAACCCAGAGATACTTTTTCACATCATGCACAAGCCAAGACACACTCGTATATACACATGCAGATTACATGGAGACACGTTTTACATCACATTAAAATTAACTTCTGTTTAAAAGAGTAAAGGATTAAAAGAACCCGCTTTGTTGACACATGGAATGTTTTCTATGGTTTTCAAATTTGCTGCCAACTACTTAGTCTTTTTAACAATATTTAGTATTTCTAACCCATTTCACTATTAGCTGTGCCTTCCCACCACCACCCTGCTCCCAACAAAAGCACCTCCTTGGCAGCGTACTGCTTCCCTTCAGGGAGCGGACCGACTCTTTTGAAGGCTGAGGTCCCTCAGCACATGATGGGTGTCCTGCAGGAACTCTCTGTGCCCACTGATTTTTACTTCTCCTGTGTTCTCTTCTGCTGTCTCTCCTGTCAACACCCTTCCCCTGCTCCAAAAGTAGCAACCCTCCTCTCCTCTCAAGTCTTCTAATAAGCCTAATCAATTAAACTCCAAGGTAATTGATCTCTACTTCTGTCAAAGCTTGAAGGCTGCAAATTTTACTTCAGACCTCAGGAAGAGGTAGAAGTACCCAAAGCTTATGTGTCTTTTCCAGCTGTATAGTCTGGTCAATTACAATGTATCGGCTCCCCTCACAAAGCCAGACTTTGAATTTTCCACACCCTATTGCTCATCTGAAAATTGTACTCCAGCTTCTCCTCTGCTCCGCAGCAGCCACGTGCAGAGTGCGGAGAGAAGCTCCATTGCAAAGAGGTATCTCATTATTTGGGTTAAACATTCCCAGGCATATAACAAAGTGGTGGAAAAGAAGAAGCTAAATGGAATTAAATCTTACAAAGCACAGCCCTCTCTGTAAAGAAAACTGCATGCCAAGAATCAAAAGAGTTAGGATGCAAGTTCTCCTTGTATCAATACTCACAGGCAATCACTCACCTTTTTATGGAGTACAATGACCTTTTTTGATACAATGGTGACCCAGCTTTGAAGAGTAAATGGAAAAAAGTATGAAAAAAGAGAGACTTTTTATTATTCCTTGCAATCAAAATGTTACAATTTAAATGATCTAAAAAAGCATCTCTTTATTAAAGAGTTGATGAAAGTGTGGGTCAGTCCTATTATCCTTTTAAATTAATAAAAAATTCCTGATCTTTTAAAATTCAGAAGAATAATGTATATTTAAAATATTCTGTAATTACTGCAAAAGTATTAATTAACAGTTCATGGATGCATAAGTAGTGAGATGAAGGAATAAGCCATCTACTCACTATAAATATAAGCTTAAAAAATCATTTTATAGCATTTTTGTAGCTGTATGATGTTAGGCAGGTCATAACACTAGTACTTTCCTCTGAAAACCTAATAATTATTAACCTTTTTAATTTTTAAGCTGAATATTGACTTTGCAATAAATTGGAGTAAGTTCAATCTTACAGTCAATTCCAAACATGAGAGAGTTTCTTTTCCAGCCACACTGACCATTAGCACTAATTTACAGATATTTTCTCAGGCTTGACTCGAAGAGAAGTCTGAATTATCTTACAGCAAACGATTTTAAGTAACAGCACAATAATTCATATATAAAGCATCGAAATACAGATACATAAAATCACTATTTTATCTACCAAACTATAAAAGGATATTCAAAGTTCCTCCAAATGGCATTGTTTCCCACACAGCACACGCTAGAGAAATGGTCAACAGACTGGGGAGAGGGTGGAAGGTCCAGTGGTCCATGAGAAGAGCACACACGGCGTGCGGGCTGAGGGACCTGAGCTGGGAGGGAAGAATTCGCGCTGGTGGTGTGGGAAACCAGTGAGGCAGGCAGTGGGTAAGAGATGCTCTCCCATGGGCTGGAGCATAAGCCGAGCACGGGGGCTGAAGAGGCCAAAGTCAACAGGGCTGGAATCTGCAGTGTCAGCATTTCATGGGGATAACACTGTGAACTGACACACCCACGGGTTGGTGAATGAGCTACAGAAAAGGGACATGAATGCACGTGTAGGTATGGGAAGCAAAACATGCCCAAAATAAGGACATAATAATACAGGAATCTTTCTAAAAATCACAGTTCAGAACTTCTCTACTTCGTACCAACTTCTCCCAATGGCACAGAATGCTCCTTCCAATACCTCTTTCGCAATAAAGAGAATTAATCATGCAGTCATGGCCTTTTTCTGTGACCACACTCCAGCACAGCATCCACATCGTTAACCAGAAGCTGAGCACAAATTCCCATCCCCAGTGCTGCATCAGACTCCCTTCCACTGCATTGGGAAACTCAGACCACTATGGTTCCATACATAGGAATTGAGATAATTTATTTATGAGGTTGGTATTAACTTCCAAGTGCAGAAACAACACGGGATTATTTCCTATGTTTTTCAGATGCATGTAAAACGATAGAAACCTCCTCCAAACAAAGCCTGAAGCACTGTCAAGAAAATTATTTCAGGATATCCTTTTTATGTGGACAGCAATCACCACATGGTCCAAAAGATCGTATGTGTCACATAGCATCACGCGTCCGTTTAACTACCCAACAAGACTGTTGTTTGATGTTCTCTGGAGTGATCAAAGAAAAAAAAAAAGACAAAAAAAAGGGGGGGGGGGTGGGGGCGGAGGAGAAAATGAACAACCCCAACAAACCCAAGTGACACCCCAAGTACCTCCTTCCTCAGAATTTTTCCAATTATAAGGATAAAATATTGTTACGGATATTAATCACAAGCATAAAAATACACCTTTACATAAATTTAGCCAACTTGTTGGCTGACAGTTTAATTTCTAATAAACTGTGAGGACTCAGTCATCTAGAGGGCTGACTTCATCAGGAAATAACTCAGAAAAGAGTAAACTCATGAAGTGAAGGTCTGCAAAGGAGGCATTGCTGAAGAAGCAACAACCTGCTGGAGCCCCTCCACCCACCAAGCTCCCAAATGTCATCTGAAAACCTTGTCTGGCTCCAAGTGACCAACCTCGCATTCTAATTACACGCCATTCAATTTCTACTACTCTAGACCTCAATATAATGCAATTCTTGTGGTACTCCTACCCTCCAACATGCCAAAGATGTCTCCCAGCACTGTGCCATTGGCAGGTTTTCATAGCTACAATTTCATTCTGTGTGTGTGTGCAGCAAGGTCAGTAACGAAAATATTTAATAAGACCTATCTTAGTATAACCTTCAGCATAATCACCTGGTAGACCTCACATTACTTTTTTCAATACCCTCTGCCAAATCCGGGAGCCTGATTTTTATCAGTTCTCACTAGAGCCTTACACTTCCTGTTCACTAAAAAGAGACAACTTTTCCTGCTGATCAACTTTTTTTCTCCCATTGTTTAGGCTATCTGTTCACACCTAACCTTCTTTTTAAGGTGGTTACTCATCCTCTGAGGTCTACAGCTCTTTCCTTCTAACATTTTTAATCTCATGAGCCAGATGCTTAAGCTGTGCTCTGCAGGGCCTTGTTAACCTTCAGAAAGAACACACACTTCTTCGCATGAAGATTTACTTGCCACAGCAGCCATTGGCAAGAAGCCAAACAAAAAAGCTCTAGAAAAACTCTTATAGCCATAACCACTTTAAAATAATTTTAAGAATGTTGTTAATCTTGGGAAAACATAGTATTCTATTCCTTCAAAAAGAAAAAAAAAAGAAAAGGACTCCATGTGTAATAAAACCATCTCACAAGAAAACTAATGTATCCTACCATCAAGAGACCCAATTCTTCAATGGACTACTTGAATTTTAAAATAATTAAAAGGCAGATGTGTATCAGCTTCTGGTTCAATTTAAATCTGAAATTATGCTGTTTTCAGAGAGTTGTTTGATGTGCACAAGGTCCAATCACACAAACCGAACTGTCTGCATAGTGCCAGACACTCAATGAATGATGCAAGTGGCTGCATAATCCCAATATGTGATGTCCAACTTTCTGTTAGCTCTTGTAGACTCCACCTGCTTCCCCTGCAAGGATCTGCACTTATTTTCAAGTGATATTTTTATCCAGTTGAGGATTTGGATTATAAAATACTTCATCATGTTGTACTTAGGTGGATTCCAATAGAGAGAAAGGAGAGCTCTTGTGAGATCAGGTCTCAGGGCCTACCAGAAAGCACAGCTCTGGCATCACACTAGTGCTGAAAAGAGAATACTGGCTTGCCTCGAGTCTTACAGACTGACTGCTGGAGAGGAACACTGAAAGCTGGTTTCTACTGGCTTGCTAGATGTCTATGGCCAAATCTCTTCACTTTGCCACACCTCAAGTTTTCACTGGAATACAGAAATATTTTCTTAGATCAACAACTGAAAATGACTAAGTAAGTGTTTCGTTTTCAGTCTAACCACTGCAAGATGCTCCCTTCTGTGTTTATAACCATCTCTTCTACAGGTCTCCTGCCTTCACATTAAACATGAGTGCCAGAAGCAAGTAACTATAGATGACCAACCTTTCCTACATGTCCTGTACAGACTGGCCCTTACCACAGCTGATAAATATTTAAAAGACTCACAATTACATTAAATATGCTTACAAAAACCTTAAGCAGTTATGTGCCTATCACCTAAGTGATTGTCCCAAATCAATAAGGAAATGCCAAGGCTTACCCGTAAGATAATTTCCATCACTGTCTTTCATTGTACGTAATTGTCCTCATATCCTCCTGCATTAAAACTAAGTGTGTACCCATTCTTCTCCCTGCTCCCCACCCCACAGATAGTGCTGAAGAAGGCTTCACCATACTCAGAACCCAGTTTTAACCTCAAGCCTGAGGGTGCCAATCTGGCCTGCCCCTGGCCACTGGTCCCATGCTGCTGGATCCCATCTACTACTTTAACTTATATTCGGTTTCCGCCTGACCATAAGCACCAGAACCCGCTGCTGATTCAAGACGTTACCTCCTTGGCCAGTACAGTAGGCTTTCTGGAAGCTCTGTCTCTGCTGCTCGCAGAACTGAACACAATGTGGTCCTGCCCTAGTTATCCTACCTACTCAGCTCTGTTAAAAAGGATAAACAAAAAGGTAAATAGGCAGCATGTTCTTTGCAGCATTTAGTAGTGTTGTTATTATTATTATTCTTGTATTAATGAGTTAGAGACCTGAAGTAGTTGTTTTTAAACAACAGGGTCCTCACAAGCTGGTTTTTCCAGCTTGCTCTTACATTCACGAAGACTAAAGCATAGAAGAGCATTGTCCTTTTTGTTAAAATAGTATGAAGTAGCTACAAAGACCAGGAAGCAAACAAACAAGTAGATAAAATGTAGACACATGTTTAATAAATTCACACAGCCCAAAATGACTCTACACACTTTTCTAAACCGCAGCACATTCTGCTTGGGCCTATAGAAATTGAAATAAAGTTGTGAACTATATAGAATAAAGGATCTCAGAAAAGATTTTAGCAATAACCACCACAGCTGAATGATTTCCCCTACCCAAATATCAAAGGAAAATAGCTGTCAAAAGTGTAAATTAAATCACTTTTAAATTGAACAGAAAATTATTTCCTATTTTCCACAGGTTATGATTTGGAGTGATCTTAAACCTCTGGAAAAGAATTTCCCAATTTTCAAGAATTCTGAAGCCCAATTACAAGTAATTATAGCTTTTCATTTTCAACATGATGAAATAATTTGATTCTTTTTACAAGAGGTCTGGTTTAGCTCAAAATAGACAAGTGCTTCTGCAATGAGTTAGTACACAAAGACAATAAAGATCATTCTCAAAAGAAAATCAGGGATACATGTTGGCTATAAATCATAAATGGAGCATTCAGGCAAAAATAGTTTGTGTGTTCTACAAATGCCTGTTATTTCCATTGCACATGAGTGAGATAAAGTAAACAGACCACTGACAGTTTTGGCTTTCAAATACAAAATGGGTAAGATTTGAAAGAAGAAAAAGAAAACGTATGGCATAATCACTACTGTTAGATCTAGTTTTAAAAGTATAATTTGGAGAAACAGAGTGCATGAATACAAGCTTTTCTATATTCTTACTACAGAAGAAAAGCAAACTAGGACCATATAGCATTAAATTAAATCTAAATATTATTTTTAGTATCTTGTTCCCAGGTTCACTTGCTTCCTCTCCCCCCCAGGAATTACCCTTTTTTCTTATTCTCTGGGGAAAAAAAAAAAAAAAAATCACTAAATTAGGGATTCCATTTCAGTAAAGCTCCTAAAATCTTTCACAGAAAATCTAAAGCTCAACCACCTCCAAGCCAGTGCTCATTACCACAAGGTTCCATGTGCTTTGCAAAAGGCCTGTTGTAAGGGAAAACACTCCTAAAATAGCAGATACATTTGAATAGAATTATATTCACATTAACAGGTATTTAAAACTAGATTTTGGGTCCATGCAAGACCACCTAGTAAGTGCTGTAGTAAACCTCTACACCTTTAGTTTCTAAGGACGTATCACACCTCCAAGCTACGACCAAACGATGTAACACACAAAGCCAGTGGCAAAAGTTTAAATGCGCTGCAGCCAGTATCACTTAAATGCATTTATAAAAGAGAAGAAAACCTTAGCCTTCTAAGCAGAGAAGTGTAGTCTAACCTGGAGAGAGAAAAAATTTAGCATAGCAGGGCTTAAACTCCAACTCAAGACGCAGGAAGGAAGCTTGCCAGCCAAGCTCTGATTTCCAGCGTTCCTACCTTCCCCTGGTCTGGTTGAAGGCTTCCTACTGACAGTGTTATCCTTCAAACACATGGAACTTCACATGAGTGCAAGACACAAGTTTCTGCTTATGTTGTGCTATTGGCGCAACATAAGCAGAAACTAATACAAAACCCACCAATAGTAATTATATATATATATTTTTTTTTTTTTTTTTTAAAGCCCTATGGTATTTTCGTAACACTAAAAGTGGCAATAGTATTATTAGGTTTAATTCTTTTCCATAATAAATGTATTTTCTTTTTTGCCTAATGCTACAAATTGGTTAGCGGTGTGTACTGTGTTATAAAGTGACTAATTCAAAATCAAACACTATTTCTGCAATGTACCAAGGAACCTGGCTACTATTATGTTTTCACAAAGAAAATTAGTAGATTGAGCACTGACATATTCAACAAACCCAGGCTTCTCTTGTGGTCAGTCTTCTGGAAGTGAAACAAATCTTCAAAGACTACTTTAAAAAGTGTCAGCCAAAGGAAAACAAACCATTGCTTAACCTCTAAAGTTAAGGAGAAAAAGAAATTTTTTTTTATAGACAACAACAAAAAGAGAAAACCTCAATTCACAGACGTTAGTTAAAGGCTTTTAATGTTACTCCAGCCTTTGGGGGTGGCGTGGAAACACAGCAGTTTGACCAACAGCAGATGAACGGAGGGATAACACAGCACCCAACAAAAAACCAGGTACACTGGCATCAGAAAACTGACATCTGCAGCCCTCCTACTCCCGCAGGTAAAAGGGAAAGCTAGGCAGCACTTAGTCACGTGATAGAATATTCCATAATTCCATAACGTGCTTTATTATATGTACATCTTTTAATGTCCTGCCCCAAAACAGCAGGTAACAAAGCTCATTTTATTTGCACAGGCCAGGTATGGAGTTTTTTCCCCGTGCTTCTCACCTGTTTGAGAAGACCAGATAAGGTACTAGATTAGAGGAGTTACATATCCTTGTCTGTCTTGGAAGGTTAAAATAGCAGGGTAAGGTTTGGCTGAAGGTTAAAGTAGCACCAAGACTGTGCAAATATTGCCTGCAGACTGTGTTGGGTTTTGGCTTTTTTTTTTTTTTTTTTGTAATCCTCAACGACGACACGGAAAAAATTCTAAGCAAAAGGGATTTTATTTTTTCTACTTCCTTATTTCCACTAGCAGACAGTATTTATTTTTATTAATGTTTGCTTCTTGCCAGGCAGCTGATGCAATTAAAACCTGAAGTAGATTTTGAAACGTGTACTATTTTCTCCAGTGTCATCAGCCAAGTCTGTTCAAACACCCCTGGGTTATCTCACCCAGCAAGACCCAGTCAATGTGAATTGAAAGTGCAAGTAACAAAAACAGGAGGCTTCTGGCCTACATACAAAACTAAAATTATTCTTAATTAATTATAAGGAAATCAAGAGAAATTATTAATATTTGGAGATAAATACATCATGTTTTTAAATATGCCAAGTACTTCTCCTGGATACAAGCCCCTCCATCCACCAAATGGCCCTAAGGAGAGGCAGTGGATCAGAGGACAGCTGAGGGGTCTGCAAAGATGAGGGTATCAGGAGGGGGTTGTGAGCCACAGCAAGTCACCTGGCAAGATACGTTTGGTCTGCAGGCTGTAAAGTGCCTCAAAGGCCTTTACACCTTCCCACAACTAGAAGGTAAACATTACAAACCTTCCATCCTTATAAGTTCAGATCACAAACTAGATCCCACAGCCAGTCTGCTGGAGATCACACAGAAATCAAAATTAATTTTGCCAACTGCCTTATTTTGTCTACATTAAGGAATACTTAGAGCAAAAATAAGTAGGGGGTAATTATAGTCTATTACATAGTCTGAAGAACTACCAAGAGATGGTAGAAAAAATACAACTGCCTCCAATCCAATTTACTCCACCACTCAGGAGCACTATCAGCTCAGAAGCTGAGAGATCCACTATCTTCCCTAGGAAGGTTTTGGGCACAGCAAGACAGTAAGGAAAGCACACAGCAAGGAAAGACACATAAAGCAATCATGGGCCCAACAGGACACTGCTCATATCTCCAGAGAGGATGGGTAATTTTTAAGCTGTAATTTTTAAGCGAGAAGTACAGTCATTCATTAAAGGAACTTGTTTTAGCAACTACAACCATCCATGCACCGGGCAGGGATGTGAGTGATGGAGAAACTTCAAATGTGATTTGATTTTACAATGCTCTGTGCCTTCTACTGACCTAGTTTAAGATGTGGTTTTACATAGTTTTATCTTCATTGAGAAGCAGACATAAATAAATTATCCATCTCAATTTTGTTGGCATTTTGTTGACTTACACGAGATGATGAGATTTGTGATGATATACTCACTGTTCTCCATCATCTTGGGACGAGTATTCTTCCAACTGTCTGAATGTCACATGGAGTACATGGAGGGACCTACTCTGTGGAAACATATAGTGTATCTGCCATGGAGATGGTGGTATGTGCTGAGTTGTCAGTGTATAAATAGTCCTCTGATCTAGATGTTCTTTGTTCAAAGCACAGGCTCTTTAAGTAACCTGTGACTGACAGCAGTGGAAAAGTTAGTGGGAACAAAATACCCTGAAACGAACCCTGATAAAGTACAAGAAATACACCAAGATATGAACACCTACAAAATTACATTAAAAGTTTAGGAGAACTGTAATATTCTTTACAATCAGATTAGCTCTGCCTAAACTTGGGTCATATTTTAGAAAAGTCTGAAAAAAGAGGTAAAGCTTCGAGATGAATTAACTGGTATTTCTGTGGCTGTGCTTTCAGCCAGGTGTGTTTGCCCAGAGTCACACACACTTCATTGACTCAGGCTGTGACACCGCATATTCACCCCACTTGAGCAACCTCTGAAATCCACGTGCAGAAGAAGCTCTCCATTGATTTGTCACTGTCTTTTCCACAGGGATGTACACAAGAGCAGCACTCTACCCGAGTTCAGCAACTTCTAGCATGGAACATTATTCTGAAAATAAAATTTAATCTGCTGTTGACCAAAATCTTAGAACCAAATTCACTCAAATGCAGATCAATGACACTGGAACCTCAAGGCTCATTACAATGGCTTTGTAATTAGCCTGCAAAAACCTCTCAGAAATTTTAAGTTGAATATTGTGCAGTTGAGTTTCTCTTCTATGAGGCAAATCCCTGAAACGAACAGATTAGTCACAAGGCCCTTAAGGCAGAAAAGTAAGGAAAGCTTCTGTTCTCTCCAACTCTTAACACAAGGGACTTCCAATGAATTTTAAACATTATAAATAGGCAATACTCTATCATACAATTCATAATTAGACAGTGGAACTAACTGCTACAAAATGTCATTAAGGCTGAGAAGTTAGCAAGGCTGGAAAAAGGATTAGACACTTATATGAAGTAACAAAAATATCCAGAGCTCTAATAATTTTCCAAGATCTATTCAATACCATGTTCCAGATTTTAACCCAAACTCTAATTAGCCAAAAAATAGGTGGCTCCTTGCATCTTTCTCTGAAACCTCCACTGCTGGTGACTAGACACTGAAATAGGACACGTGGGTTAACAAGCCCAGTCTGTCATGGCAACTCATTTGCGTTTTAAACAAAACAATCAAGTCGATCCACAGGGTTCAGCTCACATTGGCCAACGGTCATGGTGTGCGCACTCAGAAGAATCTGGGAATCAAGAGGAATGGGAAGCAGCTCCTCATGGCAGCCAAAGATATGTAAGTGGACCGCAATGACAAGTTTAGGTGTCAACACTATATTAGGAACTAAGCCACAGAGAACCTTTGTTCAATAGAAAGAAAAAAAGGAGAAAATAAGTGAAGCGCTTCGACTGTTGTGTTATAAACTTATTAAAAAAAAATCATTAATAGTGAAACATGCAAGGGTAAAATACAATTGGCTTGAGAAATGAGAGGACTACTTAAGTTTAAAAGTTTTTTTCTGCCACCACTTCTTTGCTGTTTCCTTCTCTGTAGGCAGCCCTGCCATATTTGTTCCCCTTTCCACAATGTAACCTGCCCTTGCTTCTCCATGTCCGAGGACATTCCAGCTCTCTAAATCATGTGACCTTCTTTGCATTTCTCACCTCCCATACCAGCTCCATGAGAGACAGGCTGTGAGGGGCCACATCTACACTGACACCTCACAGCGCAACCAGGTATCTAATGGCTGCAGAAGACTAAACTCAACAGTGTAAGTGAGGTGAGAAGAAAAAAGAAAATAAGATAATCTAGCCAAGTTCAGCTAACATAAAGCATCAGTCCACTCTTAAAACCACCAGGTCAAAAGCTTTGAAAAGAAGAGGTGCAATTAAAAATATGTAATTCCAAATCCATACACACTACTCTCTGTGTGTTAATAAGCACATCTGTAAAATATGAAATAAAGTTCTACCAAATGAAAAAAACACCACATTGATATAAAACGTGCGTCAAAAGATTGACTTCCTGTGTAAATATTTGAACCACATACTGTAAGTAACATTTCAGCCTCCACATGCAATTATTAAATATTAAGTAAATAGCTATGGATCGTATCTACAAAGGTGAATGCATAATGCAGCGATATTTAAATTAAGATCGAAACAAGAAACAAGCCTTTGGTGTTTTGTTTTTCTTTAGAGTGTGGTGGGTAATAAATATCCAAGAGCTTTCCAAGGCCTCAGAACAGATTGGATCAGTTTCTTTATGTTTCCTTTTGTAATCTTGTCACAGAAGCAACGTATCAAGAGATACAACCTGCAGTTTGGCAGCAAAGAGAAACACTGCACCTCCCTCCAGTCCTTGAGGACTTTTTTTTTCCCCTCAAAAGCAGAAAGGCAACTGACGACTTGCACTGAAGTGTTCAAATCAAGATTTTTATTACTCAACTCACCCTCCTCTACACTGAGAGCTCAGACTAATCCAGCAGGTCAGACACAGAAAGTCACCAGTTGTGCCTCTTCATGACTTTATAGGTGGCCTGAAACCACTGTTGGTAGCTCCTTGTCTAAGCCCACATACACTACTGTCTAAGCCTACATACATACCTTCTGAGGTGTGAGGCAGGTGGCAATCTTTGCACCCCACCAGCAAAGGGACCACCTTATCCTTTGCCTGCACCTGACAGAGACAAGGAATTACCCGCACACGACCAGCACAGAACTGGGTCCGCAGACACACAGAAGCAGTGCACTCTAACCTTGGATTAGAACTGACATTCAGATGTGGATTAGTTTCCCTAATTTATTTACTTAACCAAGAAAATCCAATTTATAATATTACCACTATCCAAAAAATTAGGAAATTACCTTCACACTCATGAGGGTGAAGAAAATTAATCTGAAACTAAAGAAGTAGTATTTATTACACTTAACTGTATGTACGAAAACATCTTATTTATTCTGAGAAAACACAAAGAAAACTAAAACTCAGATAAGCCACTGAAGACACTATTTTAAAAAAATAAGCTTTTTCACATTTTTGGGTAGCTGAAGGTACCTGATTTTGGTTTTCTTGAGGTATCAGCAGATAAGCCAAGAAGTCACAAGTCCTTGAATGAACTGGTGAAGTGTAAGTAACATTTAGAACTGTCTTACTTGCCCTTTTTTTTTTTCCTACAAGTGATTAATTTCATGAAGTAACACCAACAATTTTTCATAAACTATAATGCAGTCTAAGAATAGGCCCCTGTATAAATTGGAAACAGTAGTCACATATTTTGTGGGTAGATTAAGGATAAAACTGCTAGTTCCATGCTGTGCCAGATGAAAAGGAACTGTTTGAGTACTTTAGAGCATGCATATTTAGTAGGCTATCCAAATTATTTATAAAACTTTGGGGAAAAAATTACTAATTAAGGAAAATAGTATCATTCAGTGAATAAGGAACAAGAAGAAGAAATTCAGGTTCCATTGTCAGCTTCCGAGAGACGAGGCAAATCACTTCTTCCTGTACAGTTCCCATCCTATGCAACGGAGGGTAGGATTTACTCATTTGGTGAAACAGTTCAGAACCTGTACATGAAACATCTCGACACAGAAACTGAATATTTTGGTAGAAATGAAAACTTCCCACTACGTAGATGTGCTGAACTGCGGCAAGAATTCAAAATCTCAAGAGGATGTTGAACCACATTTTGTACACGTGAGCAGCATGCATATATTCAGCTCCAACTCAACACATTTAGGAAAATCCCGAGGGAACGAGTAGGTGAGCTGAGTATGCAGAGCCACAGAAGGTTCCCTTGCAGAAGGACAGCTGCAGCTAACACAAAGTGAAGCAAGCCTTTACTACCTTCAGCCATCCCTCTGCCATTCAGAGACACTCCAGTCATGGGAGAACGAAGCAGTGATATGAAAGAGCAAGGCACCAAAGAAAAACCCTGTAAAATCTGCAAAACAAAATGGGCATTTACTTTAGCATCAGAACATAAATAAGTAGTAATGTTTTAATAAATGATGTAGGTGTAGGGAGCCTCAGAAAGCAGCTCAGCAGTTCCATGTAATACCAGTTTTGAGGTCTTCAGAGAGACTTGTCTACGTGTTCTTATAGCACTGTGAAATGCAATTCACAATTCCTTTTGACAGCCTCAATTTAGACACATCCACCTTTACAGTAGGGACTATACGCTACAAATAACTGTCACAACTTATTGAAGAGCTTAGTTACTTCTAGATAACTAAGAAGTCTCTTCATCTTGAGCATGTATAAAGAGACCTCCTACAAGAAACACAAAAGATATACAGAAGAAATTAAGAACAAAGGTTTGCCATGAAAATGAAGCTCATTATTAACTCTTCTGAAAATGAGACTCTATCTTCCAATGGACCTCAGCGGAAACCCTCATTAAGAACTTGCCACTCAGTAACATTTGTATTGTTACCTCTTAATTTTTCTCTCCTTGAACAATTGTCCATGGTGCTGCTTCACAATCTGCCCAAAATATCTTTCTCCTACTACTAGTTGCCAGCTGATCCCCATTCACATGGATAGATGAAGCAGTTGTTCGTTTCTCATTCTGAAGGATGTTACAACAGTTGGAGTTTTCCCAGTCAGGCTGGGAAGGAGAGACATATGAAAGAAGGATTTTTTTTTTTTACTAAATATGATCAAGGATTCTACGTAACATATTATCGTTGAAGAAAAATACTATAAAACAAGTAAAACTACAACATTAATAGAACCAAGGAGAATAGAAACATCTATTGAACATTAGTTCCATCTAAGCATGAGGAGGAACTTCTTTACTTTGAGGGCGGCAGAGCCCTGGAACAGGCTGCCCAGGAGGTAGTAGAGTCTCCACCTCTGGAGACATTCAAAACCTGCCTGGACATGTTCCTGTGTAATCTGCTCTAGGTGAACCTGCTCTGGCAGGGGGATTGGACTAGATGACCTCCAGAGGTCCCTTCCAATCTCTATCATTCTGTGATTCTGTGAGAAACAGGGATGGTCCTCCCATCTTCTAGTAGACAGGTGATGAATGCAATTCCAGCCTTACCACTCTCAGCACTAGCAGGCATGGCTAGGACATGTGGAAAAGGGAAATGGAGAGACAGGCAGCCAGGAAATATCTCTGTAGCCAATATGCACCTGTAGTCCTGCTTCCCAAGGCTCATCTGTGCACCTCCAAGAAGAGTTCAGCTGTCTTCTCTATACTCCATATCTGGTGGTTGCAGACAGTCCTCTCTTCAGGGTGAACAAGTCCATTCCCTCAGCTTCTCTTTACACCTTCTCTTTCCTGGCCTCAGGAAGCCTGAGGCCAGCTTGAGAGTGGCTTGGTGGCATTCTGCAAACTCACTATGGTTTACTGAAGTCTTCCTTGTACTGGGGAGCCAAAAACTGGATACAGCATTCCAGATGTGATCTCAAATGCCAACTAGAGGGGAAGAATCAGTTTCCGCAACCTGCCTGCTACACTTTTTGGCAACACAGCTCAGCATGCAAGTGGCCTTCTTTGTCGCAAGGGTGCACTGCTGATTCATGTTCAACCTCTCCTCAGCCAGAAGCACAGGGCCTTTTTCTGCAAAGCTGCTTTCTAGCAATTCCTGCTGTGTGGGTTTATTCCATCCTGAGCACAGGATTTTGCATTTGCCTTTCTTTGAACTTCACGAGATCTCTCTGAGCTCATCTGTCCCCTAAGTAGGTCCCATCAATAGCAGCCCTGTCCTCTAGCGCACTGACCACTCCCCTGAAGCTGCCACCATCCACAGACCTGCTGAGAGCACAGCAAACCTGGCTGCTACATTAACATGAAACAGAGAAATCTAATAAGCATGATAACTTAGAGTGACCATCTCCATGCCACAGCAGAGGATGGGACAGGAGCCCAAGAGAACTGGTTACCGATTTATGGTGATTTTTATAAGAACAAAAGCCTATCAGTCTCAAGTATTTGCTGCATCCCCATAAAAGAGCCCACTGTCCACACACCACATGTGCTAGAAGGACTGACTCTACAGTCCTACATATTCACTTAAACCAAAGTCAGCTGTGGTTTAAGTTAATACGATGGATTGTAAACAACTGCAGTTCAGAAGCTGGCATAAGTTTGCTTCTACCAATTTACTGATGGGGGCTGCAAACCTCTTTAAATTGCCAGAGCTTATCTGCCAATACCTCAAGAAAAAAACTGCCAACAAGCTGCTCCTGCAAGAAGCATTTTTCAAAGCAAATATCCCTCTGACAAAACACATGGCTGTTAAAGTTCAACAGATTTTGTAACAATTCCTTGCAGATCTTAACCACCTTTGACTGTCTTTGACTTTTGATTTACCTCAGTAAGAGAATAACAAGGTATTTTTGCCCTTAATAGGAACTGAACTGAATCTGAATCCCGAATTTCTCTTTTAGAGCATGATACGGCCTTAAGAACAAGTGGAAAGATTTAAAGATGTTATGCCTCCAAGAACTCTATGTTCATACTGAGACAAGAAACATCAGTGTGCTACACAAAATAGATTTTAATGCCAAATCAATCTCACCAAGAGCGATGCAAAGAGACTTGCATGACCAATGCATTTTCTTTGGAATTATTCCAACAGAGGAAACAGGAGGAAAGTGAAAAAGCCAGTTTCTACCCACACTATTTTTCCAGCATTTCCTATGAAATATTTCACTTTCTCTACATAGAAACAAATCCAGACTGTGGCACTACAACAGGTGACAGTCAACTGGAATGGCAGAGAAGGGCCTTTTCTTAACAGGCCAAAGATGAGCTATCAAGCTTAGCTGCTAGAGATTCACTCAAGAGAAATCTTCAAGCCTCCAATCAATACTGCTTGTAAATTCTCTGTTTGATTGACAAGGAGAGAGCAAAGGCAAGGGAGGACAGCCCATGGCCTCAGGTTCCCCAGGGAGGGGAACAGCAGCGTAGTCACATGTCTGTAATCAGTCACCGCAGGGAGAGAGGAAGGTGAAGGCCATGGCAACTCTCTTGCCTCCTTTCAGCACACAGCAGCTGTCTCTGAGTTTGAAGGCTGGTTTGTCTGGGACACCCATAGTCAATGGCAACAACCAGCTTCTCCCACTCATTCTCAGCCCATGCCCAAGACAAGCTCTTGTTCTATCCTACCTTTGGGAGGGATCCACATAGAATTACGGAATCATAGAATGGTTTGGGTTGGAAAGGACTTCAAAGATCATCTATTTGCAACCCCCCTGCTATGGGCAGGGACACCTTCCACTAGACCAGGTTGCTCAAAGACCCATCCATCATCTCTCCACTGACTTCTTATTATGCCTTCCGTGCCAAACAGAAATACTTTGGTTGGGAGCCTAAAGGTAACAGCCATGAATACTTCTCTCTTCACTGCTTCTGCAGGAAACTATATCCTGGGCACCTGGATGGGGAGGGGAAGATAACAGGACACAGAGATGTAGCAGATCTTTCCAGCAGTATCACCAACAAGCAAAAGAATCACCAAATGGAAGATAGATCATTAAAAAAACAAAACCCTGAACGGACCCGGCATCGAGCCAGCAGTACTTCCAAGTCAGAGCAGTGGTGAGTCATCAAAAGGCTTATATTCCTTCTGCCCACATTCTGCACGCACCTCCCTTTCCTAATTTCTGGTTAAACACCTTCTGCTGCCTGTAATGAATACAGTTTCTGTTCCTCTAAAGCACAAACACTTCTCAGACTAGGCTATCAGCAACCCGTAACAGGCAGATATCTCAGCATCCGGAAGACTGTAGTTTTAAAGATCTGACAAGGAATAATATCTGAACTTAGGTGGTAATTAAACTGTCTGAGCAACGCTAAGAACAGATACATTATCTTTTAATATCAGAAATGAAGCACTAGTAGAGAACACAAAGCCCCTCTCTACACAGGAAACATACAAAATGGATCCTTCTCTTACTGCTGGGAGCTCAACATATACTCAGATGTTTGATCACATCTTTGACATCACACTATTGCTCCTACTGACTACTGCCAGCTTCTCCATGCAATCATGCTTGTATAAATTCACAGATCTCATACAACTTTAAATGACTTGCAGAAATAAATTTTCCTATTAGTCATTTATTATATAATGATTCACGGTAAAATTTTTTCAGTGCTACACTGAACTGCTAGTCTAGGGAGGTGGCGAAAAACCAAGAAACATAAAACTGAACTAAGTATACCTGTGCTAATAAAGGGGGTAAAAACAGGGGAAAGAGAAGGTTAAAAACAAGAAATCCACCCAATTAAAAAGTTTAATTTTATGTTTCGTGACTTTAGAGATTACAGGGGGAAGGTTACAACAAAAATCAAAATCATCTGTAAAACTGCCGTTTTCTGTCACATGCAATACTTTCATGACTACTGAACACAAATTTAGAAAGCTGCACAAGAAATACAAATGTACTTGAGAGGAAAAGAGACTAAAGCATTTAATTCTTTGAAATACCCAGTGCTGTCATAAAAATAGACTGAAGCTGTAAATATAACTGATGCTCAGTCAAACAGCTTCGGTATTTGATATTACACTATTTGTGTATCTTCTTGCTGCTAATTAAATTCTCAACTGTATCCGAATCAGAGATCACACTTGGATCTGCTAAGCAAAAGGAGCTTAGGAGTTTCTTTATGCAACTTTTCTAGATCTCTCAGAAATCCATTTAAATTGACCGAAGGCTTTCTAAAAATCACAATTTTCTGTACTTTTCCCTGACTTCACTGTAGGAAGAGCACACCTTCATAGGAAGCAGACAAAATGGATCCTCTCTTCTTCCTGCGGGGAGCCCAGGATAGAGGCACACTTTTGGTTGTGCATCCGGCATCTGACAGCCACTTCTGCTGGCTAACTCAATGATTTGATACACTCCACTGCTAGTATTTTTTCATTAGACCACTTACCAAGAAACTCATTGTGCAAATTGGAAACATCACAGAATAAATTCTTATCTGCATAACAACAGACTCTGCCAGAAAATATCTAAGTATTTTGGAACATTAACTATGGACAGAGTCAAATACCTTTGTCTAGAGAAGTGTCCACAAAAGACCACTTTCTCCTGGGGTCAACTCTTCTAACTGAAACTTCAGCTCAAAAGTGGTAAACAATCCTGGCACGGACCAAATCGTAATGATGATGTGTGTTCTATACACTACAGCATCTTCTCTTTCCTCTATAAAATTGGCTTTATTTTAATTATATTGGGTCCCAATATCTCTCTAAGAACTGACAGAAGCTGAGTATTAAAAAAAATGTGGGCAGAAAAGTATACAAATTAGAAAATTCCAAAACCGCAGGTGAGATTACACAACCAGTTCCATAATGGATAGCAGGTTAGATGATCACAGTATTTCCTTCAGACTTAAGTCTATGAATTTGTGCCTAATTCTGCCTATTTCTATCAATACACTGTGATCTTCAGTTACAAAGTACCACACATTATTTTCCCCCATCCTCCCTGAACAGGAGACACAGCAACCTGGGAACAAACAAGACTGCTGCCACCAGAATCACTGCATCATTTACTGCAAAAACTGGAAGTACTCGTTCAAGTTATAAAAGAAGTAAAAACCCCCATTGTTGATAATTCACAGGCCTGTCTCTACCCCTTAGGAGCCATCTTCCACCCAACAATTTTTTCATCTTGAAATGATTATGACCAAAACCAAAATCCTGATCTTTCTTTTGAAGTTCTATCTTCTGTTTTACCACCAGTCTCTTGCTACTTACGGTCTTCACTACTCGTATTTGAGTTCCTTAGTTGGGAATTAGATTCCACTCCTTTTTCTTTTTCTTTTTCCCCTATAGCAGCAGCTAAGGGCTGCATACTTTAATGACCCAAAATAGCACACGTATACAAATACTACAAAAGGAAATATGTGATAATATCAGCATTTTTCTGAAGTTGGCATCCCTCTTTTAGTCTGTTGCCTTCAATGGCGCTAAGAATCATGTCTTCATATGTGGTTTTGTATCATTTAACAGGAAAATAATTTTGAATGAGATCTTTGGCTACTGTCATAACACACCTGTTTTACATAGGATTAAGCCTGGAATTAGTAAGAACTGTAAGAAGTGGTACTAGTGCTGTGAGACGTTGTGATAATTTTCCAGATGCCATTTTGCTATCGGATCCTGCCCAGTGGACAGCTGTATTTTAAGCATCTCCCAGAGAAAGAATGGGGTTCACAGGCAGATGTCCGCTTCATCAAGCATCTTCAAAGTGTGTGGTTGCAGCTCGAGAAATCATCTCTTCCCCTTTTGCTATAGGGAGTCGACACACGCTCTAATAAATGTAGTTAACCTAACAGCCAAAACTCGAGCAGGAAACATAGTTAGCTCAATATAAGTCATCACTGACAAGCAGAAAACATGCAGAAACCCAGGTTTAAAAGAAAACAGCCTTAGAGTTCTGAGTTTCATGGAATAACAACCTATGTTTTCTTCTACTAAGTTGAATCTTGGTTTTGGAGTATCGATCCTTGATATGATCAAGCAAAAGAGAACAAAAAACCCTCTGGAACAAGTGGAAATAAATCAAACTATTTCTAAAATGTTCAGAAATAAACCTTCAAGTGTGACCACACAGAGTTTGTTACCTGTAAATACAGCGAGCATCTGTCTGTCTTCCACAAACAATACAAGGCTGTGGATGTTTCAGAAATACAGTTGCATTTCACCTGGCAGTTTGATGCAGCGTACTTGCACATGACAACACATTGATTTTACTTCTACCTCCATGCAGACATCTACGTAAAGAAATCCATTAGGCAGACAGTTCTCATCTCTATTGACTGACAGAGTGACAATCGAATACTTTTCACCTTCCAAACTGACTGACAGCTCGACACTTAAACAAGCCTTCAAGTTGCAATAATAGTATGAAACACTTTCAATTACCTGAATCAAACAAATCCATGATCCCACTAGTTGAATGTATTTTTCTGTCTGCTGCTATGCCTGGCTTGGTTTACATTGTTGTTTGGGCAATTCAGATCCCTAACAAGAACGCTGCAAACAAACAGCAGCTCGGGGCTTCTAAACAATGAGTTACATCTAAAGCAGACTTACTATGTGCATTTTTGTGACCTGTAAAAATAAATGCAGGCAGTCTTTGGAATCACTTCCTTCCCAGCCTAGCGAGGAAGCAATCTTTTAAAGTTACAAAAAAAATGCATGGGAAATAGCTACATCATTAGATAAATGTCTTTCTAATACTAGCGAATGTTAAATGCCAGCCTGCCTTTAAAAGGTGAATGTGTTTTTTTAGTACAATGAAATCATAACAAGCACTATTTCAAATCTGGGTCTGAGTATATGAATAGTTTGGTCACTTTTCTAATTCAAATTCCAGGTATTTTTCTAAGTAATTCAAATTTTAATGAATGAAATTCTCTCCAATTAAAAACTGAATTTATTTAGGGCATAAAAAGGAAGAACTGAATTTGACAGAGAAGCAACAAATTAGAAAATTAGATGTTTTCAGATATGACAACTTCTAAGTAATCAAAACCATATATATTTGCATTTTATAATTTCTAGAATGAATAACTGAGGTTGGAAGTATCTAATGTTCTGTAGACATCAATATGTGTTGCTGCAAGACATTCAGCATGATCAGACTGAAATATCTAAATGAACATGCTTATGAGTTAAACATATACACTGCATAACAGGCAAACAAGTAGGATCAGGGTGCGCTCTAATGTACTGTAATTGGGTTGACAGAAATAAAAGGAAAAGTCAGAGTCCATCAAGAACTATTCAGTAAAAAACACACAAAAAGCAAAAGATTGTCTTTACAATTGAACAGTTGCATCAAAAATGGTCAAAGCATTTTAAAAGACATAATTTTATGTTCTGAGAAAACAAGAACTGAAAATAAACCACGTTTCCATACATTTCCCTTATAAAAACTGGCTTTTAAGCCATGTTATGTCTAAGGAGGTTGAGCACAGTTACTAACTTTTCCCCTCCCTCTCTATGCACTGCTTGTTTTGTTTGGAACCCAGGCAGGTAACAGATAATCTTTACAAAAAGCCACGGTTCCTTTGCAAGCTCCATCACAGTTTAAAAGTACACAACAATAAGTAAAAACACTTACTTTTTTTTTTTTTATTTTGGCAAACAACCATCAGACTTTAAAATAAATGTAAAAAGCCCAGTCCCTGAACAAAACAAACAACCCCCCAAAACCTACCCTCTGAATCCAGCAAATAAGTATGTGTTAAATCTACAGTATTTGAAATCATATATTCAGTCGCTATTATGAAAATAATATTTTCAAGGATTTTGAAAATCATATCACAACACCAGTTTTATAGTATGAAAAATTTAAAGGATATGCAAGGACACATTTTATCAGTTTGTCTCTTGGAAAGAAATTAAATAATTAGCAAGAAAGCAATTACGTGAAAATGATAATACTCTACTAAGGTTACTGTGCTGAGCATTTCTTCTTTTTTTTTAATCAGTCAATACTATTTGAAGGCGTCAATATAGAATTTACTGTGCGCACAACATAAAATGACTCTTTCAGAAGAGACTTGCTGTTGCACACTATACAGCAAATTGATTTTCTGGAAAGGAATGCAGCCTGTACTTAACCTAACAGTGTAACCTTGTTGTACTACATGAAAAGGGATCATGCATATTGATTTCTTTATTACAATTCCTCTTGTGATCAGTAAACATTCGTAAACCCTTCTTCTTGGAAAAACAGTATTTTTCTACTTTGAAATTAGCAATTAGAAACAGGCTTCAATTTTGAATTCTGAAACTGCCCTTTTCACAAGGAGACAGATGCCAAACTGTTCTGGTTCTCTTTCCCCGTATTTTAGGGGTACATTTTTTTTCAAGTTGCAAAAAGCAAGCAAACTGGATTGATGCCACTGACAAATCCCTGCTTTTGCTAAACTTTGAAAGTCTTTCCTAAACAAAAATTATAACCTTAACGCACATATTCATTCTCCTTTAAAAATAATGGCTTGCGTACAAGAAGAGCAAAACAGAGGAAAAAAAGAGAGAGGCACTATCACGGGGAAAAAAGTCCAAGACCTCGTACAGTATCTACCCTGATGAAACTAAACTGGAATAGCAATGGAACACGGATTTTATATTGCTTTCTTTTGTACACAATTTAACTTCAGAGTCTGTTAACATGTAGTTTCTGGAATCGATGCAAGCAATTAAAAAATCTCAACCAAAATGTTTTGTGAGGCGTAATTACTATAAGGTCACTAGATATTATTTGGAGTCAGTTTAGTTTATCACATTACGACATGACAGGACGTGAGGCAAAAATTATAAATTCCTTCCCTAAATCTGTCCTTTTCTGATTTAGATGGATGAAGAATAATTAACTCTTAATTATTCAGATGACTTCAAGGCAGTTTCAGGATTCAGTAAAGAATGCAGTCATTTTAACCAAGGAAAGCAGTCTCCTATCATTTATCAAATCTTGCAACTTGACCAATGATGAATAAAAAAAATCTATGTTTACCCATAGCCCTAACTGCTACCTTAGAGGTTGTAAAGCAACAAAATTTGCTTTAAATTCTACCATATGCAAATTATCAGATGCAATTTGCATTTTAAAGTATTTAACTCTACATATTTATTGGATTTTGAGGCCATGCTGATCATTGATTTATGTGCTTCTGGCAATCATATTTCCATATTTGTATGATTTTGATGACAGTAATAATTCAAATATGCAGAAAGTTGTTCTTTGAACAATATCTTTAATTACGTCCTCAAAGCATCATTGTTTTGCCTGGTGTCCTGACAAAAATGGTTTGAAATGAGAAATGGCATTATGATCCGAAACGCACAGAACTACATTTGTCCTTTGCTGTCTAGCACCAAATGCACAGAAATGACTTTTCATGTTAACCAATCCTCAGCCCTAACCAGGCTGCAAAGCCCAGCAACCTTGCACGTAAATACTTTATTAATTCTGACACACTTTCACGACAAATTCAATCACAGTTCATAAGATTTCTGTTCAAAATGCAAAACCTGCCCCATTTACTTTGCCGCTAACTCAGAAAGTTTTGCTGCCACGTTTTTTTATTTGAGTTGTCACAAATTACGTGCACTCTTATGAAAGCTATCAAGAACTGTAATCATTAAAAGATCCACAAATATTTTGCCCATTTACTTCTCAAACACAACCATCAACCTTGTCTTCTGTCACCACTATCAGAACAGTTTGTTTTAATACAAGTTTGGTCACTGGAACACATGTATAAACTTTTTAGAATAATTGCTCGCTCATGTACAAATATACAAGAGTAATGCATTAGCCTACACGATGAACTTGTGTTTTAGTTAAGCATTCCTATTTATACTAATGTTCATTTAAATATTGTGCAAAAGTCAAATATTATCAGAATAATATAACGTTTTACTTTAGTGCAGCATAGATTTACTAGTTTGCTGATTCCATAAGTAGTGTGCTACATAATACTCTTTCTGCCTCGTTCAGGGACAATCTAATATTTAAAATAAAATAAACAACAGACCCTTTTTCAAGTTATATATAATTTAAGACGACTCTGTTTCTTTTAAAAAATGCATAAGTAGTTCCATAAATAGACTTGAAATTAACCTAAATTTATCAACATTTTTCCATCTGTAAAACACACAATATTAAATTCTTATGAAATCATTAGGCATACAGTTTGCTTACTCAGAACCAAAACATACTGTGGCACAAGCGAGTGGTTTGCTCTCTGATTCTTTTAAAATATGCTTTACAGAAAGAGCCTCCTTTGTATATTCCATCCTGCCAGACAGGCAACAGCAGCCATGGAGGTACGTAGCAACTACGATGACTGTTAAAAAATAAAAGCAAAAACAAAGGAGAAACCCTCTACTCTTCACAACAGTGGCCTGCAAATACCTCAGACGGATAGTTTTTCTCCAGAAACACTTGAATATTTTATTTATGGGTGTCGAACACGAATTTAGTGCAGACTACAAGCGGGTAAAGCTCTGTTTTATTTTTTATGAGAGCACCCCAGGCAAACAAACATAGAACGCAGGCCTGATGTCAGCCACCCTAACACACCTGTTATGAATTCTTTTTTTTAACTCACCAAGGCGAAAGAAATAATTCACAAGTTCGTTGTATCTACTACTTATCTCATTTAAATATACGCTCCTCAGATCAGTAAATAAAAGGAAACGGGTGTAGTTTTGTTTGTGCCATCCTTTAAAGGGACAATTCCTATTTTGTTTAATATTATGGCCCAGCACCGCAGCAAATCTAAACTCACTTAACTATCAAAATGGATTTTAAAGACAATTGCACTTTTACGGTGATTCTTGATGCACTGTAATGTAAATATCTTGTCTCTGTTCCAAGCAAGCACACTGTTAGTAAAATACATGACATTTGCTGAACAACCTTTAAGGAAATAATTAGATAAAGACAAGCTGCTGTTTTTCAGCCCCTATCAGATTAAAAATGTTTACCTCTTTACCAGACAGGTATGATGCACTTACTATCAAAATTATGCAAATAAGTTTACCGTTAACTAGATATGTTAGCACTACTACGAGTAAACACCAGTCTGCGGAAAAAAAGAATCCATTTTTATTTATAAAAGGCCGCACGTTTTACCTTTAAATCCTTCTAAAGATCACAGAGATAAACGCCTGTGCAATGTTTGACTCTATTTATAACACACAAGCGCCGCGGCTGCGGCTGGGGGTGCAGTTACGGCAGCGGCTTCCCAAGGAGAGCGGGAAACGACCGGCGGCCTCTCCCGCCCGCACTCTCTAGCGGCGGAGCGCGAAGGGGCAGCGGGCCCGGCCGCCGGGGCCGGGGTCCCGCCGCTGCACGGCCTCCGAGAATCTCTAAATTCTTCCTAAATCATTAGGTAAACCGATTCTGAAGGGGCTACCATGAAATTTAAATATGTGATTAGACACAAGTTTACACGACTAGAAATACATCCTAAGTAAATACTGTTTAGTATCTCACAGTCCATCCTTAGAGGAACAACTATTACCTTAGTAATTTTTCTCTCTTTTTTTTTTTCTTTCTATAGCCAATTGAAGTGCTCCAGGGACTTATTATTCTGCATCCCTTGTCCTGACCATAACTGACCTGCGGGTACAATTGTTCTCATGGCTGAGATGTCCTAAACACAGCCAGGTGCTCTCCAAGGCAGCTGACATATTTCCAGTGTAAGGACCAAGCGCTGGGCATGTCCCAGTTCCACAAACACCAGAGGGGACAGAACTAACAGTGTTTACCTCATTAAAATCTGTGATTCTCTACGAACTCGTTATATATGTGCTTGAGAAAGGGTCAAATACATTTTCCTCTCAGAGGACAAACTCCTTTAGTGAGTCGTGTGGCTACAATAAAAAACTAAACGTACAAGAAAGCTGAGATTTTACACACAGAATCCAAAATACTCAATTTTAGAACTTAAGAATAACACAGCATCCATTTATTTGTCAGAACACTCGACCCAGTATTTAACTGTAAAACTTATTTTGTAAACAGATTCAATTTTGGCCCTTAAGACTATGACATTGTAACTAAATGGGTAAATGAAAAGTATTTTAGTTACTGCTACATCTCAATACATCTCAGGGATAATGAATGAATCCTTAAATCGATACCATAAAATATACAGAATTTATAAATAATTAAGACATTTATCTTCATGGTAGAGAATAAAGTTATTGTATGTAGTTTAGATACGAAAATGAAATTCCTGTATAAAACTGGTACCATTTCTATCATTTGTAGAGCTCAGTAGCACTGCTTATTAATAATAGATTAAGCAGTTGTAGCCAGCTATATAAATTGGCAGTTGATTGCAAAGGGACCTAAAATTGCAAGAGCACAGCATAGCAGTTAATGCAAAAAATGGCCCTTTCATTTGTAAAATAACAAAAATCTGCACCTTAAATTGCTGCGCTCAGCTTGTAGCTGTTGTAAGGCAAAAATGAAAGTAATATGGTAAAACTAAAGCAATGTGGTAGTAGCGTTTACCAGTAAATGTGAGTACACATAAAAAAATCAGTTCCACCGCTTCCTTCGCATGGAAAATTAAAGCAAGATATTCACTAGTTTACATGATGAATTCAGAATCACTCGATCTGAGAAAGTCAAAAGGCACACCTACTATTGCAGTGCTGTAACGGGAGCTACTTCGTACAGTACAAACGAGTCGTGTACCTTTGAGAGAATTCCACTCTGCGAACTGCTAATGAGTAGCTTCTCAGAAGCAAGCTGCTTTTCCAGGGGCTTAAAAGAAATTCCTTTGTATCAACTTAGTTGTATGCAAATTAGGTTTAAAAAGAGAAAGACCTGGCTGGGAACTGGGAGAAGGGAACCTTGCGAAGCACCACACCGATGAAACGCAAGGGTGAACACACTTCTGTGTGTGTTCAAGTCACCGCTTCATGCTTAACACTGAAAGGGCTCAGTAGAAAACATCTGCTTCTATAAAAGCTGGAGTCAACTTGGCAAAAGCAAGCGATAAGCGGCCGGTTTCTGTTTAAAATGCCTCAACTCTGGAACAAAATAAAAAGAATGTTGAGACTCTGCAAGTGTCCACTTTTATAAAACTAACACACGGCTCTTCAGCGATTCAGTTCCTGCACGGCTGGGTTAGTATAAGCATTCTTCTAACCATGTACAATTAGAAATACTAGAAAACTGCAACAGATGCGACAGTCGCTTGTATTATAAAACCTTCACTAACAGGGAATAAAGTAATAAAAAAAAAAAAAAAGTAGTATCATAACATTTTTCTGTAGTTTGAAAAAGGTGTACATAGAAAAATAGCAGACAGTGTATGACTAAGCACATGAAATAAGAAAAATGTACAGGTCAACTCATTTATAGTAATTCAACCTTCATCTTCTGATTTACTTACTGTAAAAAATCTATTATAGCCACGATTTGGTAGAGAACTGTAGCCATCTACTGGAATGAACAGATAAAGCAAATGTTGGAGACAATGTTCCTCTGCAGGAACTGAGCTTGCTTTGCATGCTCTCTAGTATATGCCAGAAAAATGAATGCTGTTAGATGCTATTAATACTGGAAAAGGAATATCTCTCTGAGCCAGCGCAGGCTCAACAATGTCAAAAATACACTCACTCATTTGGCAAGCACATTTTTTTTTAAATGCAATACTTTTTACAATAGCAATGCATAGATCGCTTGCTATAAACGCTGAGATTTTATCTGATGATCACTGTATTTAGATTTTTAAAAGCAGGCAACAGCAAGTGTTTCAAGGGCAACAAAGTACTACTTATTGAATATTTACTTGAAAGCAAATTAAATAATTTCAGTGCTTTATTAATTTAGGACAGTGTATTTCATTAATCATTGTTGACATGTAACATAGTACTAATAAGCTTCACTTTATTTTATAAATAACAAAAAAAAAGAAAAGCTCAACCCATCCCAAAGTCTGCTGCCGTTCTGGAACAGGAGAGCTTATCCCAGTACTTAGGGCAGCGTTCTCCGTACAGCAGCTCTGCTTGCATCCAACTGACATGAGGTAAGGAGGGATGTATTAATATTCCCAGAGGAATTAGTTCAACCTCTGTTCAGCTTTTAAGTACGTCTTCTAAGACATCTTAAGCTCTACCAGGAAAGGAGTGAACGTTGCAGGGATAGGAGGGACCTGCAGAAGAATCCAAACCCATTATGGAGGAAAGAGAACCTACAGAAAGAGATGATACCTTTTATTAGACTAGATGACACTACCTGAAGTGTGAGCAAGCTCTCCTATCAGGCTCAGAGGAAGGAACTGAGCTGGAAAATACATCTGCTTCTTCTGGAGGTATAGCTTCGCATATAGCATCACTTCCGTGGAATCTCCGAGCCCCACCGTCACGGCTGCAGTAACACAACTACTCATCGTGTGTTCTCAGAGATGACACTACTGGTAGCGCAGCGCTGAGGGACAGGAATTCAGTCCCAAGCTGCACAAATCAAGGTATGTTGTCAGATGTAGAGATGCTAATAAAACTGTTGAATGGGGAAAGGGGAAGCCAGCCACAGTAAGACGCTGTTGTTCTACTCTTAATGCAGTTTTTGGCCAATGTAATTGCTGTTGTAAGGGGACTCACAGGCTATGCTATCAGCACACATTCCTCTCAGTCCTCCGGGCGTTTTGGCCCTACACAAGCAACATCTGAGCCTCTTCCAAGCATTTCAGGTGTCCTAAGGCACTCACTTCACGTTATTTATAAATACAGCAGAAACATGTTTCTGTTGCATTTGGATCCTAAAACAGATACAGGAGATTTCACACACACACCCCCCCCCCTATAAAATGGGAGAGCAACTAGAAAATCCTTATGCCATGATGAACCCCTGTAGAACTCAGCCTCTGCAGGACAATCAAGCAAAAAGTATTACACAGAAGAAGTCTGCAGAGCTTTGCGGTCAGGGAGATGTTAAAGTCTCCTCAACTATGCCCAGAATTTCGTAAATAAAATGTATTTATTGTGATACCAGCAAGGCCACATGTAAAAATGAACTGTTGTTCTCAAAAAATTCGTTATCTGAGCTGTATGACCTTAGAAGATCAGCACCATTCAATAATTCCAAAAATCACAAATCACTGTCTAATAAAGTAAAATGTAACTAAACAATTTTAAATGGGGAACCGCATGGTAAGTCACTTACAAAAGCCCATTAAAGAAATTAATTAGTTAAGGTATAAACAGCAAAACTTCTACTCAGCAAATCCAGCCAGATTTAACTCTACACATTGATGAGCTCTCATTGACAAAGCCATTTTTTCTACAGCAAATGGGGAGGAATTTGTATGAACTATCCCACCAGGCAGAACTGGTAGTGAGCAGATGGGGTGGTAACAGCTTTAACCAGCACCATTAAGTCTCAAAAAGGATAGAGATACTCATGCTTCAAAGCATAAACTAACCATGTATTGTGATCAGGAGTTGGGGGGGAGGAAAAAGGAAAAAACAAGAAACAAGAGAGAAAAACCTGGCCCTCTACCTCCCACTATTAGGGAAGTTTCCTCAGTTACTGCTCAGTACAACTCTACTTACAGCTCTCCTGAAGCAGCTGGGACATCAAAACCTGGAGGTGTTTTAGTAATTAAATAAAGTAAAATAAAATGCATTGCTTGCTGGATTCAATCCTATAGTGATTAAACCTGTTCCGAATCAGTCAACAACAACAAAAAACTGTTAAAAGCACCAAAATCCCCCAAATCAGGTCAATGCAAGGTATATGTTTAAGAAAGAAGAACAATAAATAACTGCAGCTCTGCACAGACATGATGGTTTCCCACTATTTCAGATACTATACTACTAGGTAGAACAGCTTTTTTTTTTTTTTTTTCTTATCCTCCCTTCTCCCAAATCAGTATAAGCAGTTTTTATAAAAGACATCTCAGTGAGATAACTGGTTATGGAATCAATAAATGATATGACAGTTCATCCAGCCTGGGTAGCACTACGTGAGAAGTAGTGCCCTTCTTGTTAAGGTTCAGTATTAAAAGATATGCTTGAAATACAAAAGGCTGCTGAACAAACAACATTGCATGTCAAACAATTGACCATTTCTCACAAATTTTCAAAACCTGCTGAAGAAAATAACTGTGTATGGACAGCAATAACATTTACAATTGCCTTTTATCTCTTACAGACCATCATAAATTCGGAGGGTGAAAACTTGGTGCCACCCAAGTCGATTGCACCATGTCCCTTGATGAAACCAAAACACAGCCAAAGCATTCTGCAGTTTTACTGGTGTTTTTTTAAAATCTGCTTTTTCTACATACCTCTAGAAGTCTGCACCATGCTACAACAGCTTAAACATCATCAACTGACATTTTTATGTGTAATACAGGAAACTTTGAAGACCTGGGTTTGATTCATTAAGTTACAATAGATTAACACACGACAATTATTGCACCCACAGCATCCAGAAAAAGAGGACAGATACAGGACCACAAGTCTTAGGGAAACTAGGCAGCCATTCCCAGTGCAGGGCTTCCTAGTTTAACCGGCCTATTTCACACAACAGCCTCTTGGAAATAAAAGTCAACCCGTCACGACGAGGCAGACCAACACACTGATTATACTACAATTACGAATCCCTTTCTGAACCGCAGTGCTATTCCGATCCCTTCCTCTCTGTCCCCTTCCCGCTCTCCGAGGCTGGCCAGGCTGGCGGAGGGTGCGCGGCCGGGCCGGGCCGGCGCGGTTCTGTCCATGGCGGGCGCAGGGAAGGCCCCGTCCCCCGAAAGGTCCTTATCCCCCGTCCCGACCCTCGCCGTTGTTTTGTTCCCTCGCTCCCGACGCTTGCCGCTAACTACTTTTTGTTTTCAGCGATTATTTTCACTCCGGCGCTCGGAGGACTGATTTGGAAAACAAGCGTAAATTGATTCCCAACACTCTAATTATCAGTAATGAACACCCATCACAGCCGATGCGGCTGCCGCCCGGTCCCTGACGCTCGGAGGTGGATGTGCGAGCGCGGAGCGAGGCGCTGGGAGCAGCCGGGGCCCCGGAGCCGCCGCTCCCGGGCAGGGCGGGTCCCGCCGGGGCCCGGGGCCCGCGGAGGCCGAGCCCCTCACGCACCGCCGCCAGCGGCAGCCCCGCCGCGCG
>JAVSBS010029200.1:19822-32850 GCA_033124195.1 Coracias cyanogaster | reverse complement strand
AAACCCACCACACACCCTGGAACTCTTCAGAGAGGATTTCAGTGTGGGTTTCATTTGATCATGAATGTAAAGCTGCCTGAATTTTATTTGTAATTAAGGAGAAAAATTTCGAGGGGAAGATGGAGAGTCTTCTTTCACATAATGCTGAGATAGACATTTCATAACATCACTGCTGAAAGCCGTTGCTCAAAAATAAAGGAAATGACTATTTAAACCAAACATCGCATCTCCGGGCCAATCGCAATTCCCATGGCATCCCACGTAAACGCTTCTCCACAGGCCACGGAAGTCAAGCCTCAACAAAAAGGATCATTTCAGTTTCCATGTCAGGCTTACATCTCTTCAGCGCATCTGGCAAAAGGGACATGTAAAACCCTCTATTATTTCTTCTCAGCTGCAGAAATGAGATACTTATTTTGACAGCAACCTCTTAAAAAGATCACCAGCTGAGACAGGAGGTAGCAGAGCCGGTTTACATACCGTACTGGCATGGAACTCCTCCTCTGGCAGTTTGTCTGGCTGAGAGACTGGGTGCATCAACTGGGCAGAACAAAAGCGAGACTAAATCCTGCTCTCGAGGTTACCAAGGGTGTTTCTCTGCAGCACTGCACTGTGTTCCACACCAAGTGCCCGTGCAGGCAACGGCACGGGCACAATCAGTTACCATATCTAGGGACCACGCCTTCACCATTCGTGGTGTTATGTTTGCTCTGAAGAGCAAAAATCCAGATGAAAAAGCGCAGTGAAGGGAAATCTACCACAGATTATACAAATTCCAAACCACGCCACTGTCCTTGAAGAAGGAATAAAGAAAAAGGTGATGCTGGCGGCCATACAACATAGACCTGAACATTACAAATCACAGCTTCTCAAGATTCTACCCTCTCCTTACAGCCAAACGATGTTCTGTAAACCTGGTGTTATTTATTCAGAGCTGTACGCAATTTTTTTCTGATTTTTAAAAAGCAGTAAAACCATACATAAGCCTGTAAAAGAACTAGTTGGTGGAGGACTTCTTTCTACCCTAAAAAAGGAATAATGATAGACTCCTGCTTCAACATAATCAGGATAAATACCGATCTCTAAGAGAACTTTCAGAAACACTGATGTATTACACAATTATATGACACGAAATCATATTCCACATAATTATGAAAGCAATATTTCACTGCAGCTGACAAACCAGGAAAGAAAAACGCAAGAAAAAAAAAGGAGGATAAAAGAGAAAGGGATTAAGGCAAAATACTTTTATAAAGTGGAGAAGTTGGCTTTGAAATCTCCCATCCCTTACCCACACCATCTAGCTGAAGGGGTTGTATTCATGTGCTACAGTCATTTCCTTAGAGCTAAGGAGCAGTGACCTGCCCACGCCATTCTCCCAAAGAGCTGAATGCAAAAGACAGACAGACAGACAATTTCCTAAAGTCCAGGCCTGCCCTTTTCTAAGGAGACAGCAGTAAAAGTAGCAGATTTCTTGCTCTTCATTGACTGCGGCGATGACAGCTCCCTGCTCCAGTAAATGTTCAAGCTCTAGTTCCCCACTTCTCAGCCCTGCGTGTTTGAAGGAGATGGGAAATGGCAGCAAAGGGAGAGGTCACAATTACATCGCAAAGAACATGGAAACATTAATACGCAAATGGCTGTCACCTGACACATTGAAAATACGTGTTTTATTAAGAGCAGGGAATTGAAACAACTTCTGGGTGCTCTTGCCTCAGGAGAGGCAATCACAGTATGCAACGACAAAAAAAAAAAAGTTTGTTTTTGTGGAAACAAAGCTGTTTAGCACATCTGGAGCAAATGTTTCAAAACAGCCATTAACCTGCCATTCCTTTTAGCTATGCCTGTGTTCATGATGCTGGGTGTTTAGGAAGGAATCCTTACAATACTCTCAGCAAGACGCGTGATTTCCCAGCGCATATAAGCAAAGGCAGCCGCTACAAGGTTCTGGTTTTGTGCTCTGACCATCCTGGCGCAGATCACTAACTCTGCTACCTTAAACCAGCTGCTTTCCTATTTGTAGTCCCATTAAAACCCGCAGTAACCATACAGCAATAATTTAAGGGGAAAGGCCCAAGTGAAACTGTCCAGAGCAAAAAAACAGATTTTGAAAAATATCATACAGACAGCTTGATACAAGGAGCGCGGTCTGAGCAAACAGCCTGGAAGGGAGCATGCCAAAGAGTGGGGCTGGCAGAATGATTTATGCTGACCTCAACGGGAGAGACCTTGGTTAAGCCTCAAAGCTTGAAACCTCACCTTGAGACTGGGGATTGCCAGGAGGACAAAGAGCCTGCTGCATCCTCCATATTTGATGTCATAAGTGGCACAAAAGGAGGTCTCCGAAGAAGAGCAGCACTACAGAGATGCCGCGCTGCACGCTGGTATGTGCATCGTGAGCATGACAGTGGAAAGCACAGGGCTTGGGACCCGCGTGGCTTGGGCATAAAGGCCGTCTGCAGAGAGGCACGGTGCTTAGTGCGAGTCTGGAAAGCACCTGGAAAACGTGTCAAAGCAAGTTACAAACTCCTGGCTCAATCTCCTAAGACCCGATTGCGTAAGTCCCTAATCACATAAGTAGTCTCAACAATTTCAGTGACTAACTGGAATGGATCTTCAGATTCAGACATGAAATAAGCTCTAAGAAAGAAACTAACAGTCCCCAAGTAAGAAAGTACAATTAAAGCCTAAATAATGTGTTCAAAAACCCGACAACAGCTGGAGGGAGCACATCAAGCAAGTATTGATAGCCTTGCCAGGGGAAGGGAGTACCATTAGCCATGGCTGAGACTACCATGGCTCCAGCAACCCTGTAAAACCAGCTCTTCATGGCAGAGGTTTGCTCAGTACAGCAGATCTCACGCAATGGCACTACACGGTTTGAGGAAAAACTGCACAGCGGAGTCAGGCAGCTTTCTGCAGGCTTCCCCAACTCCTGCTCTTCAGCTCCTTTCTCCAATTTCTCCTCTCCTCTGCTCTTGTCCTTCTATTTAGCCGATTGCTCCTGCTCTCACAGAAAAGATAGTATCTCTGGGCCACTGCTTCGATTTGACTTGCCTACCTTTACATACCTGGTGGAAAGCTCTTATGGTCAGTACTGACTCACACGGTGGCCCTCCAACACTCCAGGCTCTGGTTCTGGGTTGGCTGTTGTGACATCCTTGTGACAAAGACCTACCTTATTCCTCCCCACACTTCTGCCTCTGGCATAACTGATATGAAGAAATGTGTTTTCCCAACGCAGAACTGGAGTAGCAGGCTGGCGTTTGAATGAACTATTCAGAAAGGTGGCAGCTTCATTTCCCACACAAAAGCCAATGATACTGTCTGTAGCTGTACTCCCAGTTTGGCCTTCACAACCACATTGTAACGTAGAATCATAGACTGGTTTGGATTGGAAGGGACCTCAAAGATCATCTACTTCCAACCATGCTGCCATGGGCAGGGACACCTCCCACTAGACCAGGTTGCTCATGCTCTCTTCATCTTGGAAGAGAGGAAGAAGCTTCACCTCACAGAAAACTAGGAAGAACCGAGCAGATGAAGGCAGAGAGCAGATTTACAGAGACATATATTGGCAAATTGTGCTCTTGCCAGGAAAGCACTTTTCCACAAAACTGGTGAACATTTGTTAACTGTGTTTCTGAACACTGCACAGCTGTGCTACAACAGGAAAGCAAGCCCAACAATTCTATAACTTGGTAAGAGGTTTCTCTAGTGATTCACCAAAAAATTAATCAAAAGAAAAACACGGCCAAAATTAGCACTGCTAGCTGTCACAAGCATGAACTAAAGCAAACATATCGATTAAAGCACATGAAGGTCACTGTATAACCAGACCCAGGCACAAGAACCCTGCAGATTCTTCTACCTTGTATTCTGAGGGATTATATTGCAAGCAGAATTTCTCTACAATAACCGTCACTGAAAAGAACTTTTCAGTACAGTGTATATGAGGCCATGATGATCAGAGGGAAAATCTGTGCAGATGGGATGCTTCTGGTATCAACCATTATATACTCAACCCACAGGTGTTTTTCTGTTTTGTCTAACAACAGCCAAAAGATATAAAACAAAAGCCAGGGATCTTTTTCTGCACTTCTACTGAAACTGCTTACTGCCAGCTACCAAGATAATTTTCTACAATATGAAAAGCAGCTTTTCTATCCACTTCAAGCATCAAGCACCCCAGCGGACACCCTCTTAGGATGGCAAGATCTACTGTACTTGGGGAAAAGGAGCTAAAATTACTCTAAAGCCTCCCAGTAAAATCTTGAGCATTTAGAAAGAGCTAATGAAAGTATTTCAGAGATTTGGAGTAAACAGCAGATTAAACAGTCCTTCATTGACTTCTACGTGTCCAAGATTTCACTCTCCATTTATTTTTTATTGTCTCCATCTAAACAATGAACTTGGCAGGTTCACTTTCAAGAATATCTCATCCTCTATGTCATAGACGGTTAGGCAGATTTGTAGGAAGGAAACATTTTGCATCTGAAACTTTCCAGTCCATAAAAGTGGATTACTGAGCTTCTGTGAATGAGGAGAGAGGGCTGTCACTTCTATCCTACTGCAGCATCAAGTTAGTTGCTCAGGGGCTATGTTGGCAGAGAAGCCCAAGGCTCTTAATAGATTACCCAGATTTTTTAAAAAGATATTCCAAGCCTAAAATTTCTGGACATCTCACTTGGTTCCTCAGCAGAAATGGAGGATTTTGAGACAGGGCTTCCTTTCCTCTCAACTAAGATATTTAGGAGAGAAATCTCTCACAGGAAAACAGGACACAACCTTCCAAGTCTGTAAATCCACGTCAGAACTTAATAACTTCATGGCTGCAAGCTCTTGCCTTTATTTGCAAAATTCACACTGTTCCAACTACAATTATATGTTGAACAGCAACAACAACAAAATCGGAATCTTTGGCTCTGCGAGCAGAAAAGGACCAGTTACAACAAGGTATTGAACATATTTTTTTCTAGGACGCTCGCTCACTGATGACATCTATGACCATGCAAATCCAAATGTCTTCAGAAAGAGATTCAGGAGCTATAGTAACCGCTGCACAAATAGTAGTTACTGGGCGGCTCCAGTGCAAAATAACCTCACAACTCTGTCCTAACATCGCACGAGTGCACAGGCCAAGGTTTCTTCATCAGTCCAAAAGACAAAAACGGGAAGGAAGAATCCACTTCTGTAAAACATGCATTTGCAATTAATGTTCAAGTGACAAGAGGTCACTGTCACATGGGAAGCTGTAAAATTGCTTAATTTATCAGTGAATATTTTCACAGATTGATGATCTGTTCTCTTTTTTGTGAAGCACATGGATTTCATTTGCTGTTGGGAAAAGGACCAAACGGAAAAAAAATTTCTTTAAAGACCTGAGAGCAAGTTGTTTTTATTACAATACTAAGATGACTGATATCTGACTACTAACCTGAAAGACCAAGTTCTGTTTAAAAAATAAAAATTCCTCTTTATAAATTAAGTAGAAAATTTTTTTTGCAATATTCAAAAGCAAAGGCACCTCGCAGAAGCTGGGATCCCAGCTATTTTGCTAACTTGGGTTGTGATCTTGGCCATGTATTTTTGTCTATTCCTAGTTACTTATCTGCTAAATTGAACATAAAATTACTTAGAATCTCAGTAGTGTTATATACAAATCTTTATGACCCTCCATTCATTCAGGAGAGATTTGGGTGTTTTCTTACAGATAGTATAGAAAATTTAGCTACGTTTTCAAAGTAATACAGAAAGCGTACGATGTATTTCAGAAGTACTAAGGATTTCAAAAATTCAGTAAAACATTTAAGAAAGTTGACTTTAAACAGCGTATAAACAACATATTTACACGGTCCCTTGACACGTGACCCACATTTGAAAGTAACTAAAAGGCATGTGCTGCTGTAAAAATTAAAAAACAGAACTAAAAACCTCACACACAGAAAAAAAAAGATCTCACGTTAACAACATTGCCTGAAAACCTTCTGCTAAGCCAAGTCTACCCAGAACTCCAGCCACTAGAAGGGATTCTTATGTGGACTGACTATTTCTAATAGTAAATATAATTGTGCAGTAATGTACAGTCAACGTAGTTCAGTCCGAAACTAGGATAAGCACTCAAATGCACACTGTAATTTACAGTGATGCAGAACAACTACCTCAGGACTCTGTATCAAGAGATTATCTTGGCGGGGAACAAAGAAGACCCTCCGCTGCAGGTTCTTAAGGGCAAGTTTCACATTCAGGTGTTAATTTTCATTTAACTGTGACTTTGCAGCAGTATGGGCGATCATCGTTTTTACTGAAGCAACGGGTTGCTTCTGTTCACCGCTATATTTCAACCTTCTTTGCCGCTCCAAAGTGCCAAACATATTATTTTCCTTCTGATTGCCAGGGAAGTTGAAACTTGCCATTGTAGTAGAGCACGAGGATCTTTATTTACAAATCTCTTTTTTCTCCCCTCATAATCCGAACGCCCATTTTGTACACCTACTACAAGCTTTTATGGTATGACGTTATCATTTACATTTAAGCGTAGTACTTACGGTTGGCATAATTTTACCAGGTCCTGATCGGTGGTGTTTGGAGGCAGTGCTCTGATGTAAAGGTTTGTTTTACTTAATTGATCCCATCCCGAGTTGCTGCTGCTACTACTGTTGTTGTTACTGCTGGTGGTGCTGGGACTAGGAGGAGCCATCGGGTGGGCTGGTACAATGGACTGCTGCAAAGGAAAAAGCACGTTAGAGTAAACTCCAGAGAGCAAATATATCTCTACATAATTACTCATGTATTTTAAATACACCTGCTTTCACACCAGGTTTCAGAGCAGACTCCCAGGCACATTCTAATACACCCAACCACCATCCGAAGCACGCTTAACGCATGACACGGGGCTCAAATTATAAATAACCTCTGCTGAGCGTCACTCGTAGGATTTTATCACTCTTGGTTGTGGCACCTGATGTGAAAATGAGATGAGACGACGTTCCTCTAGGTTCTAGCAGATATAAACTAAGCTCACATCACTATGGCTATTTCACGTCATAAATGAACTGTTGCGGCAGACATTAAGACTATGCTATTTCCATAATCTATCCAAAAATATGAACATAATTAGAAGCTTCTTTTGTATTTCTTCTGGCTTTTAGTACTTCACACAATACTGCTATGGTGGTTTTTTTAAAGGTAGAGAGGGAGCACAGACAGCTTAAGGAGCAGACTTTAACAGTGCACCTTGGCAGAACTTTCATACTGCCACTGACCTCCGTATTTGTGGATTATTTCAAGACCATCAAGAGACAGCAGCAAAAACTTCAGGTTTCAAAAGGAGATAAGCATATAAGCACTTCTACCTAGTCCTCAAGGTATCTAATGTTGTTGTTCTTAAAAATCAGACCCTAATGAAATGTAAAAATGTCCTCGAGAAAATCTGCAGTAGAGCAGTCTTCATCATTTGCAATAACAACAGGATAGCAGGGCACAGTACAGAAAGTATATGAACAAGTCTACGGTGTTATAAAGGAAGAATGAATACTTCCAACTAAAGAGCTAAATTTGCCCCTAAAGTCTTGTAACTAGGTTTTCACTGACAAAGAGAATTGACAAAATTCCTCCAAAAGCCTGAACCTCCGTGGCTCGAGAAGCTCATAGCAAAGAACCACCCTGTGAACTGCAACAGAGAGGCACAGTAGTGGGGGGGGAGAAAAAAAAAAGTGGAATATAAAGTGAGATGTCAGTGTAGACTCACTTGTTCCTGCCCCGGTGCCACCCTCTTCTTTGGACTAGTACGAAGATTTGCGTAGCCACAGCCCGAACCAAAAAAATGATCTTCCCTGATCTGGCTCACCACACGTAGTTTTGTGCTACGCAAAAGCTTTGGCTGTCACAAGGCAGGGAACAGGGATGTGTAGGCAGGGAGGAGGGGATTACAATTTACCTCGATTTAAAGCATCCGTGAAACTACAGCCTTAACACACAACAGAACTGAAACTATTCTGGAGAGAACCTTGAGAAATCGGAATGAAATAGTGAGTGGGAGGAAAGTACAAGTGTATGCCTTGTATCAGATACAAAAAAGAAATACAGAACTATAAAATATTTCCCTAGGATGGTTTTGAAATCTTCCAGTTCAGCATATTGCAAAGTTTATTATGCAGCAATAATAGCCTGGACCAGCAAACTGCAACACTCGCTACAAAATCAACATTGATATGTAGAAACATTGTTCTTGCCTAATTTAATTGAACTGAAAAGTACCAAAAAGAATTAAATATATTTCTGATCGTTTAACATTTCAAAACTGAATCTCATTATTTCATTGTCGAGACCTGGAGGGCATTTTGTTTGTTTTTAAATACAGATTTTTAGAAACACCAACTCTCTTCCAAAAGATTTATGGAGTTGAAGCACCGATCTAGAATTTCTTCCAGGCGTGATTTAAAAATGGGAAAAAGAATAAACCCTCCCTCCAAGTTTGTAATGGAAACACTGACGGGTTTTAACTATAGCAGCACAAGTCAGGCTGTCAGACCATTCTGCTTCCAGTAACGCCGTACAATTATTTTTAGGGTTACAAGCAACACAGAATGACAGAGCAACTGGTTTCAAAACATTTTCACAAAAAACCTGAACCAACTTAGTCTGGCACTGTGCTATCCTCTCAAAAAGCCTTCAGCGGAGTTCTCAAAACGCACACAGTGCCCAACGCACAACGGCTCCGTTCAGGGTTTGGAAACGTGCACTTCCCTCACGCATCCACATAAAAGTTGCCGTCAAAGTCAACATGCACGTGCCAGTCTTCATCTTAACTGGAAATCACTTATTGGAGAGTAAGGGTCTCTATTCTGTTCTTCCATACCTTTGGTTTGGTTTTGCTTTTACTTCTTACCATGTTTTTTTCATTTAAAAATCTTTGTTTTTCTACATTATGAAGAACTGGAGTTTTGTAAGGTCTTGTGACCAGCTGGCCAAAGGTAGGAGAGGAGAGTGTGTGTGCGTGCACGGAGAGAGAGCAGGAATCCTAACCCTGCCTTCCTTCCTTATGTAGAACATAAACACTCCATTCTGAGAACTTTAACTTTTATTTAAACATGAAGATGCTCTAGTGCTCGTGGTCACATCCAAAACCAACTGGAATGTTAATGTGATTACAGCTGTCTTCCTACGTGTACAGGCAGAAGGTTTTTCACTGCTTCCACAGCAACTCATACCTTTACCAGCCTTAAAGGCTTTACAAAACCCAGATGCTGGGCGGACCGTAGCTCTCCAACCCTGCAACCCAATGACACACAAGACAACCAGTAAAAGGCCAGTGACATCTTAAAGCCACATGACTTCAACACATTTTTTACATTAAAACTTCATTTCGCGATCTGAATCATTCTTTCCGTTCTGCTCCTCATCGATGACTACTTGTAAAAACTAAATTATAGGGGTCCCTCTTTTTGTTCAAAGGAGCTTTTCTTCCCCAGCTGCCGTTGCTGCAGAAGGCTGGGCAGCGGCGCAGAGCCTCCCACGCTGACCGCGCGCGCCAAGGGAAGAGTTTTTCTGCTGGCGTAGTTGCATCACCTCCCCAGACGACATAAGCTAAGCTGATAAAGTTCTCTTCTGCCGGCACAGCTGCATCCACACCTGGGGTTTTGCCAACACTTCGATGTCAGCGAGTATGTATGACTTTTTTTTTTTCCTCCACACCCCTGGCTGATGCCGTGCTCGCTTGGCAAGACATCCTGCAGCCGAGACCCGGCCAAAGTGTGGGGTTGTTTGTTTAGAGACTGCTTTCGTGAACATTAACTGAAAGCTTTTTATAAAACCTGAAATCAATTTTGAAAAACTCTGCTGCTCTGCTACAAAGAGACTACAAACCGTAGTCTCTGCTGCAAATTCACATCAAAAGCCGTTCTTCCGATTTTATCATAGGGAGTTCACAGCAGTTTGCAGCAATGTAACATCCATAAAGCCATGTTATTTATCTTTTTTTTTTCCTTTTTCATCATTGCATCTTAAATTAAAGCACTGAACGCAAAGAGAGGAAGACTAAATCTAAGTATCAGACCACTATTTCTCATGACAATATTCCTGTTCACAAGAAATCATTGTCACACTGGTTTGCCACTTCCTCCCAAGTCTTCACTCCCAAAGGTAATGAGCGATCTTTCTTTCTCCACAGCAGTTTCCTTCCTGTATCTTCCACAAGCATCTAAGCAAAAAAGGCCAGTGACAGAATAATCATCCCGTATGCTGTATGATCGCTCCGGGGCCAGCTGTCAGGAGCTCCCCACACCCTCACCTGACCTCCAAGGGACCTTCCCTCCAGCCCTTCACAGCAGTGGAAAAACCACAGGTCCTTGTTAGGAAAGGGAAAGCTCACTGACAGAACAGTCCCATGGAGTGCCTTGAACCAAAGAAAACCGCCTACCTCTGTCTTCTTCTCAATATAAAACCCAAACAAGAACAATCACAAGTACTGAAAAACAATTGGAGAATAGACTCATCTTGTATGAGCCGTTCCTGGCTTTCTTATAAACCACTCTATGCTTAAGAACTGGAAATGAGTCAGAGCTGGATTTTGCCTGCCAAGGAGGAGGAGAAGCTCTTTGCTGTCAACAGGAAAAAAAAAAAAGCCCACACAAAATCCCCACCCAACTAAAACAAAACAGAACAACTCTGAGAAATTCCTTTGACCTGGGAGTCGAGAGATACTGATCCCTGCTGCCTTCAGAATACAAAAATCCACGGAAACTCCAACAAACAGAAGATAACTTGGATAACGACTGTCCCAAAACAGAGCGTGATTATTATGGTAGCAATCCATCTAGGTCTCTATAACTTTGCGCTAGAAAAGCACGTCTATGAAGTTATATAACGCGCTAGCATTTAATTACGAGCGCCTTCACTCAGCTGAAATTCCAGATGGGAAAAGTACCGTGACTTTTAACAACAGAGTTAACTCTCACACATCTCCTCTAAAATCAAACCATAAATTACAGCGTACATTAACTATGTGATTTAGCCTGAACTGCTACTTGGATCACCTCATAGTTTCAAAATCTCGTCACTGGTGTTTGGGTAGCTTTGTTCAGGTGACTAAGCTCCAAGTACCTGCTTACCCTGCCTGACTCTGCCTAACCTCCCTGATTTCACTAAACAGCATTTTGAAACAGCACCCTCAGTAACTGGCATGGATAGAAAAATTGCCATACGTGTGCGTGGACGTGTGCAGCAGCGATATGAAGGATGAAGTCGAACGAATCTGAAAAATTGATTAATTGGGGATTGATTTTTCATTCTAGTCTACTTAAGACAGAGCTTTACATGTACAATGAAAGCCAGGGCTCAGGCACAGAGATGATAGGTATCTTGTGAAGTAAGACACTGTCACGCTTAGGAAATAAGAGATCGTTTAGAATAAGATCACGTCCCAAACACAAAGACCTCCAGATGTTTAACAGAAATGACTGTTCACTGATGAAGTTGCTTTATCACCTTCCTTTAGATATGGAAACATTAAACCTTGATCACTTAGTCTAAGCCTGCAAAGTGATGACTATAGTGAGATGCCATTTTGAGTGTCCTGCACTACTGTATTTCATGGTTTCCATCGTCATGTCTGAAATGTTGTGGCAGGCAAAATGCAACTTCTGGAGGCCTCTCCAAGTCCAGTTCCCAGTGGACAGGAGTCAACCAGGAGAAACGGAAAGATCTGCTGGTGCCGTATTCACATCTCCTGCCCTAGGGTAGGTTCTCTGACTGTTGTTCTTCAGTCTGTCAGCACATGTCACAGGAAGGTTCAGCAAGTCAGCTGCTTTCTAAGCATTTTCAGGGTGACACCAGTGTAAAGTGTAGAGAGCACTTCAGAAGCTGGACCTGCCAGGCTCCTGTTGAACATCTCTGTAGGAGGGAAAAACCCTGAGACCTACCCCTTTTCCGCCTTTAAACCACCAACCTTTACTTCTCTTTGCATGGGTAAAGAACATGGTCTCACCGTGATGCTGCGAGAGTCATCAGGACTATTCCAGCAAGGCTTGGTTTACCACACAAAGCTGAGACCACAGTTGTCATGCCCTATGATCATACAGAGCTATTTGCACACCCAGGATCCAAGCCTATTCCATCTCCCTTCAGATAGTGAAAATGGGTGTTGGTGCTTCAGCCACATGGAGCTGAAACAACTAGGTGCTGGGAAGAGGCTGGACCCCGTGGGTGGAAGCTGGCACCAAGCAGAGACTCTCCCTGTTACGAAATATCACAGACAGCCCAGGAGCACCTGGGGATCCAGCCCTGGGTTTCTCCCAAAAAGCTCTCTAAACCTTCCATATCTTGGCATGGAAGAACTGTGCCCCAAGTTCTACAGCTGGCATTACAATAATGATGGACTGCACTAAACTGATCGAAGATCAAGTACTCAAATATCGCTACAAATAGGAAAGAAAAAACCCAAGCTCCCCAGCTTTAATTTTATTCCTTAACACAAGTCTTAAGAGAAGCTTTGTGAGATAAAAAGAGCAGGTTGTGTCCCTTTTTCTTGCCTGTATGTTATGGACAAGTCCTATGAAAGCTATTTTTCTCAATACACAACAGTCTTCTCCATACTAAAAGGAAACAAAACCATAGATGGATATCATCACATATCTATTGGAGTTTTTTAAAAGTTACCTTCACTCTGACTTATTTATATTGTCTTTCTAGTTAAGTCCATTGTGTTTTAACTAATTTGAACTACCTTGTCAGTAAGAACAAGAAGCATTTCCAGGCAAATCCAGGAAAGCAGTCAACACGCCTTTTTTCTGAGCCATTTAAGAAGCCCTTACTCCTGCATTTCTGTATTTTGAGTAAGCAGGTGCTTTTCTCAGCTCCTCTTCTAAAGGATCCTCATGGAGAGTAGCTCTATCAGCTAAGACAAAGTCTAGAATAAACCCTTAGTCACAGCCCAGATGCTCCTAACAATTTCACCGCTGGACTATTCCTGATTATAACCCAAACTCTCCCACTGACAGCTACATAGCTTCCTTTTCCTCAGGGTGCTG
>JAVSBS010029200.1:0-15855 GCA_033124195.1 Coracias cyanogaster | reverse complement strand
CAACAGAAACAACAAAACATTCTGCTAGGTTGTGACTCATCCACAGGTCAACTCCAACTTGGGGCCCACAACTCAGGGCCCAGCACTTCATCCACCCATCACCGCAGCAGCTGTTCTGGTACCGCGCATCCCTCTATCCTCTTTTAAAGAAGGGAATGTCCTTTCTTCTGGTGAGGCCACCTTTGTGTTATGCCAGTATTTACCAGGCAGCCCAGCGCAGCGCACCCCAGCCTATTCCTGCTTCTCCTGCCGCATTCTTTGACAATGGAGATGGGACAGTGCAGACAGCTGGGTCCAACCCTTTCTTCTACATTCCTAAATCTTCATCTTTCTCTGACAGACTATGCTCAATTCACTGCAGCCAGCAACTCCCGCTGGAGGAAAGGTGGCTTCTCAGAAAAGAATCCTATAGAAAGAGAAGCCATTTTTGTAAGACTTCATTCTCAAGACCGAACCCAGATGACCCCACGAACAGGCTCTTCTGAGCAGCACAATTTACGCTTTAAAGTATCAGCTTCAATATTTTATCCTTCCTCCTCTGTTTGTAAATGTTTTTCCTCTTCCAGCTGTCTAATGCATTTGTGTGTCTCCAGGCCTAACTACTGTAGAGATATCAGCAAAGAACAAGCCTGTGTAGACCTACTGCACAAGCAGAAACAAAGGTTATTCTAACACTGACACCAGGAAAGTTCTGTTGCTCAGGAGCTTGTTACATGCCTATGCCAAGTGACAGGCTTCAGTGCGAATGGCAGCATCTTACATCACTTTCCATGGGAGTAAACGACTCCTCCAGGACCTGGACAACAGGAAAACATACTCCAAGCACCACTGCCCTTCCTAGTTACTCTGCTGCAAGTATTTCCATAGTCCTTTATAATACTTGCCCACAGAGGTGAGGTCAGCATGGTCTGTGCTGGGCTGAAAGTTCCTTTCATCTTTTTGCTACTCCCTTCTGAAGTTTCCAAAAGTGCCCTCGTGCTTCTGATATTCTGCAACAGGATCAAACCCAGCAGATGCAATTCATTGTAAACACATTGGAAGAGGACATACACAACGTTGCCGATAAGAAGAATTAAAGGAAGTCTCAGGTATAACTAGGCAAGCACACACCTAATTCAAGAAACACCAACGCTGCAGATGAAATACGGCTTTGGGATTTCACACCCCACTGCCTTCTACACACCGCAGTCACATAAAAGGGAAGCGTAAGATACTTGCCATTATTTCAGAACAGGCTGAAGTGACTATCAACTAAAGTTCAGCAAAAATGGAACTACGAGTTTGTGAGAAATTTGTCAGTAGTTCGACACTCAAGGGCTCCGTGGCTGAGACCATGTTACTGCAAGTGGCACGTGTATATATACACATACACACGTGTGTGACATGTATGACACATTTGACCTGGCAGTGCTGAGTTAATGGTTTGGCTTGATGATCTTAAAGGTCTCTTCCAACCAAAATTATTCTATTATTTTATATATATATAGTCTCAAATCAAACTTGTAATTCTTTACGGCAGGGTGACCACACCTCCATAAATATGATGCTCCCTCCTGAAAAAAAAAAAAAAACCACCAAACTGAACAGAAGCAGCCAAGTATTATTAAATCAGCAATGTATCTATTTTTAGAACAAGATCAGCAGCAACTTTTTTTAATCACCAGACACACTATGTACAGAGTCGTCTGTTTTCTGCACTTGCACACATCACCCTGTGGTTCTGCATTCATTTACACAAGCTGAAAATCTCTCCAAGAGTTTTATGTATCAACGTTGTATAAAACTGACAGACCAGAAGACACAAGTGGATAATGTTGGCAAAACTTTTCAAGGTAGGGCTTTTCTATAGAGTACTAGAGAACAAATTGTGCTTGGTTTGCACACTGCAACAGGTATACCAATTTTCTTTGGATTTTCATGAGACTGTGTGTAGCATGTATGAGACTGCGTATGAATCACAGAATCATTTAGGCTGGAAAAGACCTCAAGGATCATCAAGTCCAACCTTCATCCCAACATCTCCCTGACCCCTAGACCATGTCCTGAAGAGCCACATCTACTCGTTTGTTGAACACCTCCAGGGATGGGGACTCCAGCACTGCCCTGGACAGCCTGTTCCAGTGCCTGACCACTCTGTCAGTAAAGAACTTCCTCCTGATATCCAATCTAAACCTCCCTGGCGCAGCTTGAGGCCATTACCTCTTGTCGTGTCATTAGTTACTTGGACCAACCTGGGAGGAGAGACCAGCCTCAAAAAATCCCCAGAGTTTTCTAAACAGTCTCGACACTCTACATGCCTTCCTAAAATAAAACGTAGAAGCTCAAATCTCATTAGAGAAGAACTGGAGTAGAACTTCAAGGCTTTTAAAACGTTTTCCTCGTGCATCGTTTCTCATGTGGGAGGGGAGTGTTGCAAAGTCCCGGCAAGCGCCGGTGCCTGGCTGCACTGCCCGCAGCGTGGGGGTGACACGGCACTGGTACTTCCCAAGGACTTTCAGTAATGCAACAATATCGGTGCAGTTATGGATGTGCTAGCAACTCCAGGACGGACAAGTTGTTAGTCGTCTTCTCATGGAAGGCGATGAATATCACAATGATGTAAATACACCTCATACCCGACAGAAATGATTTAAAGCAAGAGCTGTGGGCAGGAAGATCCAATGTTAGCATCAAGGACAACTGCTTCTAGGTTCCTGAGGCCGGTGGATAGCAGTCAACTTCAGACGTTTTTCAGAGATGATCTTGCACTGTTACACAGCCATGCTAAAGCCCACCACATCCAGTCTTTTTGACCAAATGTTCTTTATGCCGTATTCAGCATAAAAGGTCCATTCTATACAGATGTATGACATAATACACAGTCACACGCGAGATAACCTCTGCTCTTGAGGAAAAAAGGAGCAGCCTGTCATGCCCAGAACAATCTGCACAACCACCTCTTATGTAGCACATGGAGATTTACTCATGCACAGGCACCACAGAACAAATTACAATCCGTTTAGCATGATGAAAGCAGCTACGTGTAACTCCTGAGAAACACAGAAGCAAGAACCGCTCATCTGGCCAATGAAGAGTTGGGATGGATACCAAACAACACTCATCCTGAAGCTGCTACTACCACAGAAAATAGGACTAAGATGGCATAGACAACTTAAGATGGCCCCAGCTGATCAGGAAACACTAGCAGCAGAAAACGGAGTTTCTTGCTGTTTGTCAAGCTATGAATGTTTCTCTGATTTGTTATCACCGTCCTGCTCCTCTGCCCTTAAAAAGTGTGTGTGTGTGTTTGAGTATACACACATAAAGCAGTTATATCTATGTTCTTTTAGATTTGGGGTTCTCGTCTACTCAAATCCTGAATTAACTACAGATTGTTGCAATGCTAAGACAGTGTCACACACTTTCTACTGTTTCCTTCCACAGGCTTTTACGGCCTACTTTCTTGAAACCATGTGCTATGAAGAGTACAAGGAAAACCTCGACATTTAGACAATTTTCTCCTGGAAAAAACAAGGAAGTCACCGTTTTTGTCTTCAGATGTCTCCAAATTCCTAACCTACAACCATGGCTTGGTTTAGCTTCCCAGAGGTGAGATGGAAGCATCCTCTTCTCACATTTCCAGTCAGTACACCTTCTGCATCTCACAGTACTCAGTGATCATGCCCTCCAATGCTCCAATTCTTGTGTGCAAGAGTAGAAAAAGAGCATTTACTTTGTTTCTTTAAAGACAGTTTCAGATCTTACAGTAACGCAGGCATCACTTGTTTGAATACTTAGAGACATCACTTACCCTGCCCTGCTTGAGGAAACAGGGACTAGAATACTCCAGAATACAATGCTTCATATAGTACAAATACTGTTTAATCCCATTCAGCTTGGATCAAGTAGGGCTTGTTAGCATTCGCTCGGCACTGGCCTCAACAGATTCAGGCCATTTCTAGCAAAACCATCCTGTTTGTTGAAACAGAAACCATTCTGTTTGCTCAGGCAGCACATCCACCTCTATGGCTCAGGGAAGTTGACTTGAGAAGTCTGTTGACAGCACAGAGTTGTTGGGTACCAATCTAAGATGATCTGCGCATAAACTCTTCTGAATTTTCAGCCATAATAAATCAAAGCATGACACATTTAATTTAAAAGTGGTAGTTAAGGAATCTAACCAATCAGTAAATCCAATCCTCTTTATGTGAAGGTATTAAAAATTTCAATCTTTTCCTAAATGCAAATGATCAAGGATGCACAGATGAGGAGTCCTTTCAGACGTTAAGGCAACTCACCACAACACGGTGGACACAATAGATCTGGGGACTTGAGGAAAAACGGCAAGGAGTTTCCTAAAACCAGCACAGCAAAATCCAGCACGTGAGCCTGCTTTTATAAATAGTAGTTTGCTTCTCTTTATAAATAAGGAAACCAATATTCCTTCAGTAGGATGAGATTCTCAAAGTTGTAAAGGTAGGCAAGATGAAAACTTAAGATTCTTCCATAAAAACTACAGCAAGACGTCCAAGGGTAAGCAACTTGTGGTAGAGCTCCCCAGTAGATATCTGGCTGCACGTTAGGGATGATTCGTCTGTACTGACCTTCAGTGGTCTGAACATGGCATTGGGTCAACTAAGAAGAGCACAGAAAGCTGAAATCTTTCAAGTGTTATTATACTAGGGTGTTTTAATACAGAAAGTCAACTCCTGCTAAAGGTGTGAAGTAGAAGCTGCAACTTTGTGAGAGATCTCGGATATGCAGATAGGGAAAAGGAAAAGGGCGGTATAAGGAAATCAAAAAGCTTTAACCCTGGTGGTTAGATCTGCTGGTCTGATAAGCTGGCTTTGGTGCAGATAAAGAACAAATGCAATTTTGCTCGCTCTGTTGGCAGCTCAGCTTTCGAGCCAGCCTTTCCCTCAGTTTGGCTGAGAAGACCGAAGTGTGATGGAAGCAATTGCTGGCCCAGCTCAGTCAGCTCTGGTCTGGATTGCCGCAGAGCCACAAGTGTGAGAGAAGGCAGAAGGGACAGGAACAAGGGAGAGGTGTGACTGGTGGCAGGCTCAGGATGACTTGGACCCACAAACTGAGATGGCAGTTCAAGGAATAGCTTGGGCTGGCACCACTGCCAAAAGCAGCAGCCTTGCCCTCATGGCTGTTCTCATGGAATCAGAGTCATTATGGTTGGAAAGGACCACCAGGATCATCATGTCCAACCTTCATCGTAACATCTCTCTAGCCACTAGACCACAGCCTCAAGTGCTCCATCTACTCGTTTGTTGAACGCCTCCAGGGATGGGGACTCCACCACCTCCCTGGGCAGCCTGTTTCAGCGCCCAACCATTCTCTCAGTACAGAATTTCTTCCTCATCTCTAATCTAAACCTCCTCTGACGCAACTTGAGGCCATTTCCTCTCGTTCTATCATCAGCAATTTGGGAGAAGAGACCAACACCAGCCTTGCTACAATCTCCTTTTAGGAGGTTCTCCTCCCCTCCCCGTGTTTCCTCCTCACTAAAAAAAAAAAAAAAACCAAACAAAACAAAAAAAACCCTCAAACAACCAAAAAGAAAAAAAAAAAAGAAAAAGGAAGTTCAGACTGTTTCTTTTACCATCCTGCTGACTCACGAAGGTGGTAACAAAATAGCATTAGGCTGTCAAACAATCAGGAATTACAGCAATTTGGGTTTCACATACACAAACCAAGAGGACTGCATTGAACACATCTGGTACCTATGTTTGTAACTAAGCCTTGCAATGAAGGCAACAAGCAGCATGCTCAAGCCTGTCCGCTGAAACTTTGGTGAAATCCTGTCTCCATACCACATGCTGCTCTGGCCCCAGGGTCAGATTTTCCTCATGACCTTATCTGAAAGAAGCTGGAGTCAGTCTCTTCTCCTCCTTTAAAGCAGGATGTTTTGGGAGATGCTTATCACTTACTAGATGCAATACTTTCCAATTGCTGAAAACATTCTATTTTCTCTTCACAAATGACAACCTTGTCCAAAATCCTTGTGCATGCACTTCTAAATTTAAAAAAAAAGAGTGTACTTGTGTCTGTTTTACTTATAATTTCCTGTTCTTCTTGAATCTTCTGGAATTTATATTTGAATAATGCAAACAGAAAAGCTATTCTAATTCTCTTCCACAGTACCAAATTTCCCCTGCATTTTGCCTTCTAATTCGAAACTTCACTCTTGGTTTGAAGGAAGAGATAGTGATACACTTCTTTTTTTTTTTTTTTAAAACTACAGTTTTAACTCATGCAGCTCGTTGTTAAAGAGATTTTTAATTCTGAGAGAAAAGTGGGTTTAAGCAGCTAAGAATATCATTTGGATGTCTGAAACTCAAGCAACACAATATTAATCAAAAATTAAAACGCTGGTGACTTCACAATAGTTAATGGTTCCAGAAACTTTGTTCTGGAGTAAGCTACAAAGGTTTAGCAACAGCCCGCTGAGCAAACGCAGGATGCCATCCCTTGGTGCATCCTGAAAGTTAAAGGAAGCACCACTCCAAATAGCTGCTGGGGTGAATGTCTGCCTGCATCATGAATCATTTTCACAGACACTATAGATCATTGTTAATTCCAAAATGAAAAAAAAAAAAAAAACAACAAGAATTAGATAACACCTAGGAAAGCGTCCAGATGTACTGATAGTACAAGACTTTAAATATATGAGGAATCTGCCTGCCAAGATAAGCTGGTTCTGGCAGCCTAGATCATAGTCTAACCCAGACACATAAGCAGTTACAGCTAAAGTCATGGAAGGGCAGCAGCTGTGAGAAAGAGCCTCCACCTCTGGAAGGGGAAGGGCCATTTCATTCGAGCCGTGTCTGGTGCTGTGTATGGCTAGAGATGACGAACACCATGTCAAACCCCAGTCAGGAATAAACCAGCTCATTTGAGCACAGAGCTCGACTCATCCACAGCTTTTTTAGTCACGTTCTTGTCCTTGGTACAAGAATTCAGCTGAGGAATCGTACCTCTGACCACACCCAAGAGTTATTGATAACGGAAAATACTTTTGATAAGTACGCTTGGAATTTATAATTAACTTTGAAGCACTGCAGTGAAAGGGAATCTGCCCAGCTGGCAGCTGACACTAAGATAAATTCAGCACTTGCTTCCACTTACTGCAGAACTACAACCCTGAGCAACTGCTTCCAGGTTTCTCCTGCCTTGTGGGCCATTTCAAGGAATTGTACTTTTAAATAAGAGCATTCAGCTCCATTTTTCTTAGCAGCAATCCTACCTTTGCAGTTTACCAATCTGTGCAACCGTTGGATGTTTAACACTAATACTCTTGTACGGCATCATTAGTTTGCTACAACAGCCGCAGGAAATTGAAGCTGAAAGACAGTACGTTGCACTTCCTAAAAGAATAAACCAAATATTTGAATTTATGCAGTTTAATTGGTCTTCAAAATTAAAATGGGACAGCAGTATTGGAATAAGGACTTCCCAGAGGAGAAAAAACATGAACATGAAGTTTTATCATTCTCAATGACCTGAGCTTTAGAGAACAGACTTAAACTTACACACCTAGGTATGTATGTGTGTATATATATTTTTAAGATATTTAGTCCTAATCGCTGTAATATCTGACCCACTTCCAGATGTTAGTACATTTCTGTACAAAATCTACCAGAGGCAGGAAACTACTATTAACAAATGCCTTTGCATCCTCAACAATTTACCTAAGATTATCCAAAATATCATTGGCAGGACAAGTTGAGCTTCATGCAACCAGCTTAATGCCTGTACTGCCCTTGAATAAATTTGTACCTGTGGCTGACCTGGGACTTTTATTATCACCCAAGAATGACTCAAAACAGAAATTATTTCAGGGGAGGAAGAAAGTGGAGATGGAAACCAGCTCTGAGGATTCAGTAACTTGGAAAGAGGCTCAGCATAGAAGTGTCACACCAAAAAAAGAAGACCTTTTGATAGAAGGATCAAACACACCAATAGGCTAGATCTCTCATTCCATCACCTTATATATCGGAACACAAAACCATACATTAGTAACACTAAAACAAGAAAGTTGCAAGTGAAACATTAAAGCAGAAAGCACAAAATGGTCAGGAGCTTCAGAGCAGGGAATTCCCAACAACTCATCAGAGCATGTAAAGATCGGCCACATGAAAAGCCAAAGTGCCTTTTCTAATGAGTAAGCCAGCCTTCAGCCCTTCAATGACTTCCCCGAGATCACGACACTCCACACCTGAGAGATCTAAGAACAGTATGTCTGTTGGCAATCTGACAAAATCTGGCTCAAAACGTTAACCTGATTTTGTCGCTATAGCAATTAAAATATCAACATAATGCTGAAACAATGAACAGCTTCCTTAACCATTTCCATCTCGCATTAACCTCCATAGGATCGTGGAGGATTGTAACTGGGAATGGAGGCAGCTCCCAGGGCACTTCAGACAAGGAAAAAGCCACCGCGTTCTTCTACGGGTGCCACAGTGTGCGTGCCCTACATCGCACTAGGACCTTTAACCAACTGAACCTCTACAGAGTGAATTACATCTTGGTATTCTTCACAAAACTGCAGGATACGGTCAGTTTTCTCCTTTCAAAAATTGTCCCTAATTCTGGAATACTTACATGCATCTGTGGGCATTGTAGGTGTTGCTGCCCTAAGACAATAAAGGCATGGTTATTATTTATCTTTTTAAGGTAAACACTACAGAAACTTTTTTTGTTGTTTTTTTTTAATCCTGTTTTGGTAAACATTTCTTGTAAATAGCATCCAGAACTACATCTCCTGGAATGCTGAAGAAAAGCCAAAAACTGCCCCTGTTTCAAAGGTCAGTAGCTAAGCAGTTGTATTAATACCCAACTCAGATGTTTTTCCAAAATTCCACACCAGTAGTTTTAAATAAGCACAAGTACTGTTGTAATGGGGATCGTGTAAGTCAAGTCGACTGGATGGAATAATATTAAAGCAATTTAAATACCATTTGATTCTGCTGAATGTCAGCCCTAGGATACACCAACTATTCATCTCAAGTTTCTCACTGGGGAAATTCAAAAGCCTTCTGGTTCTCTGTCTCAAAGAGCACTTATTCATGTCAGTAGTCTCACCACAGGCAGTGGCACCAGTGGGCACGTAAATATGCACTGGCATAAGCAAGAGTCTTAAAATTCAGACCCACATTTTTAGAACTCTTCTTGAGCTCATCTGGAAGACAGACCACTAAACACTTCAAAGGATCTTGTCCTTCTGGTGGTTGCTTTCATAGCGGACAGCAATCTGTGGAATTGTGTGCCCAGGTTCAGCTGGTGCAAGTGCCACCTTCCCAGGCTCACAGGAGGCCCATTCCTGGCCACATGATGCCTTCACAGATGCAAGACACACCCATTCCATCCCTCCTCTCCCACAGCACAGCCACAGTGGGCCAGGTTAACAAAAATGTGTACTGTACGTTACTTCTTTGTTGTAATAGGTTGTTTAAAACCTTAGCTAAGTGAATAGAATCATAGAATCATTTAGGTTGGAAAAGACCTCGAGCATCATCAAGTCCAACCCCCATCCCAACATCTCCCTGACCCCTAGACCATGTCCCGAAGCTCCACATCTACTCGTTTGTTGAACACCTCCAGGGATGGGGACTCCAGCACTGCCCTGGGCAGCCTGTTCCAGTGCCTGACCACTCTGTCAGTAAAAAACTTCTTCCTAATATCCACTCTAAACCTGCCCTGGCACAACTTGAGGCCATTACCTCTTGTCCTGAATAGCCAAGCTAAGTCAGAACAAGACGAGTGTAGAAACACAAAAGGTTCAAACTGGGTCACCATGGTCATCCTCAAAGACGGGCACCTGAACTACATAGCTGCCAGTCACCTGGAGCAGCTGGAAAAACAGGGTGTCCTCCAATCGTAGCTCAGAGAAAAACGTGTAACACAACTGTTTAAAGCATTGTTAGCAAATTATGCATATAGGTAGAAGAGAAAGAAAAACACCACAAGTCTTGAAATTCATTCGCCACGGCACGAAGTCTGCTGTGCAACACACCAACCATCTCTTTAGTCCTTGGCTGAAGAGCACTCCAAAGCCTGGGCAGGCGGCATTTGCACATGGTGATGTCCAAGAGACATTATTACTTCCAAAGCAGGAAAAAAACAAGCTATGGTCTACTGAAAGAAGGCTGAATGAAAGTGGCATCACTTAAAAGAAAATAAAAGAAACCTCTACTCCTTACCCCCCAAATGGGTTAAGTATAAAAGGAAATATAGAGCCTTAAATCGGTCTCTTCTCTGAACACAACCTGAGGCAACAGGGTTGCACAATAACCAGAGTCTCCCTGGGAAGGCTGGAGGTCATCTGCCACAGGGCTACATACCAGGTAAAAGAAACTTTCAGGTCCTGTACCACTATTTTGGTGAGGTTTTCTTCATTCCTCTGTTTAAAGAATTTTGAATTTGTTTGTGGATTTCTAAACAATGACCTGCATCTGATTTTACCCTTGCCTGCCTGGTGTTTTGAGTGATTCTGGATTGTTGCAGCGCCACAAGCACAACCTGATAATGTTCCTGTGGGTCAGAAGAACCCTAAACCAGGATTCTGGATCACCTACGAACATTCCTTCAGATTGTCAGAGATAACTGGATCCTCTTCCACCAAGCTGCAGCAACCTTCCTGCGAGCTGGTAACACCTCAGGCATGAAAGAAGTGTCCTGCACTGACCAATAACCCTGAAAAAAGCTCCCTGTAACACTCACCCAAACTCACACTTCAATCCCAGATTTCACTGCCCAATCACACTGAAAATGGAAGTGCCACACATACCTCGGATACCCTAAAAGGCCGAATTCTAACATTGTTATGCTGTAACATGCAGATGACAGAATATATGAGCTGTAGTTTAACTAAGGAGTCATGTTTCCACTTTCTTGAAGCAAAGCACCATATGGTAGAGGAGATTGGGATATAAAAGAACAGAAAACAATAGAAGTGAAGGAAAGAAATAAATCCCCTTCTCATCTAAGCAGAGAAACACAAAAAAATGCTTAGAATAAGGTGTGAAAGTGCCGCTACCAGTAAGAGACGCTGTCAAGAAACAGGATCAAAATTAAAAGGTATATTTAGCTGCTGTAAAGAAGCATTTCATTTCACAAACAGGTAAACGTCAGGCTAGACTAAGGCTGATGCTCACCTTGCCTTGCTGTTCTCCAACCAAGGAAGCAAGAAAAAGAAGACCAAACAAGGCTTCCCAGAACAACGCGCTCTCCACTGCAACCTCACGAAGTTCTGTAGTTCTACCAACCAAGTAAGTAAAATCAAAACACCCACTATACTGGCCACATCATCCTCCTAAAGCGGAATACTTTAAACAAATAAGACACACATCAGTGATTTCCTAAACTATTACGGTTAAGCAAACAACACTGCTTTTATGAGGACACGTGAACAGAAGTTATGATTATCTGTTTGCATATATCTGCAATTATCAGCTTTTATTTTGCAATAGGCCAGAGAGCTTATATACATACCCTCCTGCTACATCACAAACTCAGAAAAAAGGCATTTTTGAAGTGTTGTAACTATTCTTCCGTCTTGAAGGCCTTATAACACTTCAAAACATTTGCTAGGTATTTTCAAGGCCGTGCATCTCAGCGCGCAGGTTAGGCCTTAAAATTAGGATGAAGTTTTAACGGCAAAAAAAAATCAAATTACACAAACGATAGCACGCGTTACTAAATTTAAACTGCTATAAATAAACTAACTCAAACTGACATGAACCTAGTTCATCTTGAATCTGTTTCAAGCAACCCCTCAGCAGCATTCAATTACTTCAGTCGCAGTGTAAGACTGTGTCAGTAACAGCCGCAGCCACGCTGCTTTCACTCCAACCTCAGGAAAACAGAGCTAAACCTGTGCTAATCACAGAAACCAGCCCCTACAGCACATGATTTTTTTATTATTTTTTTTTTTCTGTGTATGTTTTTCCTAAATTGCTGGGTTAAGAGGCTTGTGCTTATCTAACCCATGGTTTCTCCCCCCACATTTCTCCTCTGTTTGTAACTCATCCCTTCCCTTTCCTGTTGCATCAGGAAGCTGCAAACGCAGTGGCTTGAGCAGGGCTGTTATAATTACCACAGTACAGCGCAACTCCGAAACGTATGCAAAATAATAACAATTACTTCAGCAAGGTTTCTGAGAGCATTTACATGCGGTTCCGTTGGCTTTCGAGAAATCTTCTGACCAATATGCTTCATCCAAAATCAAAACGCTCCCATGCACCTCTTTATTAGGACTACAGCTTTGTAAGCCTTCACAGTGTCCCCTAAGGAAGCTGGTTTAAAAATAATCCAGTGTAGAAACAGAGAAAAACATTCGTAAGAAGATGAAAACAGAGCTGTAAGGGAAAGCCAGTAAAAAAAGTTCTTATTCCCCACTGACTTCTTTTGTTAGACACCATCTCATGCAACAAGCAAAGATCCATTTTAGTGAAGGCTTTAGAGATTAAAAAAAATAATAATAAAGTAGACCAAACTAGCGATCATGTCAAATGACCATTATTTTTGTTTACTTGGTTGCAGCACTAGGCGGATGTTTTAGGAGCCATCTCAAGCTTTCAGGAAAGGATTTTCCCCTCCCTTCCTTCCTTCCCTTCTCCTCCCCGACAGTAATCCTAGTTTAAAGCATCTAACCCTTCTGAAATGTGTTAACTCAAGCAATTTTTTTAACAGTTGGAAGTTTCAGGGGAAAAAAAAAAAAAAAAAAAGAACCCAAAACAGAACAACAGATGTTCAAGACACAGACTTAAAGCTTCACATGGAAGGAAAAAAAATGGCAAAGACACATACTTTAAACAATAATGCTTCCAAAGAAATAAAAATATATTGTTCATCCTGTTAGAAATACTACACAAGAACTTCAGATTGCTAAATACAGATAAGACAATTGTATCATTTTTCATCATCTATAACATCATGGCTGACAAGATCAGGTGCTTCCTTTTATTTCTTTCGTTCACCTTTGTGTTTCTGTACCTGTAGTATAGAAACCCACTGACGGAGCAGTTTGGCTCCCTTGAGAATAATGCACAACTTTAACAATCCATCTTACAGATGCACTTAAAAATTCAAAATAGCTGGTACTTCACAGAACAGCTGAGTCTGGTTAAACCCAGGTAGACCCATTCACACAGCAGACAATGTAAAGCGAAATGGACTCTGCCAGCTCAAGCCAATGATACAAAATGACAGAAATTCTGGAAGAAAGAAAAACAAAAAAATAAACTAATCCCATTTATTTCGGTAACCAAAGATGCCTGATCACTCTTAGGCTTCTCAGCCCCCCAAGATCCACATGGGAGGTGTGATGTCCAATCGGTCTGGTTGCAGACTGCTCTGTGGAGCACGTTTTGAGTAGTGACTGTGCCCAGGTCTTACAAGTTCTACGAGGTTCCTTCTCACACAGACACCACCCACCATACCAACTGGGAAACAATAAAGTAACATCACAAGTGTAGCTTCTTGATGTGTTAAACCTACAGAGCGAAAACTTCATCTACATTTTTAGCCTAAGATCGGCAAAACGCTTCTTTAGAAACCCACCTTCATCTTCCAACTTTTAACAAAGCCCAGCCGGCACTTGATGTTAACAGAGCTGCATGAAAAGATTAATCAAAAGCTTTGTGCGTCTCTCCTTACCCAGGCCAAACACCAAATCAGTGTTAAATTCCTCACGTGCAGCTACACCCAGTTAATCTGCTCGAAAGCAGCCAACGACGTAAATCTCCTTACGCCACTGAGACAAACATTACACTCACCAAAACGTAACAAGAACCACTGTTACTGGGCAAAGCTGGGCAAAGGCACGGACACAGTGGGCTTCCCGAGCACCCAGGCTGTGCTAGCTGGGACCTGGAGCTCACCTCCATCCCAAGCCTCCAGATGCTGCTGCCTTCCTCTTCCAGAAACCTGAGAGCAGAGAAACCTCCCTGCACGCAGTCATCGGAAAGCCCTAATCAAATAGCTGCCCTTGCTCCCGGAGATTCAAGGAGCAGATGGCAGGAGAAAGCCTAATTTTCCATTTACGATAATTTTACAGAGTGTCGAAATATTTACTTCAAAGGAGCGCCTCCCGATTTGCATGAAAATAACAGAAGTGGGAGGAGGGAGAGAGAATCACCAGTTTGTCGGCGCGCACAAACTGAGAGCTAAGAAAGCCTGTACGAAGCAGGATATTGTATGTCATTTTGTTTCCTTTGCATTGCGGATGCACACGTGCGTTCTTTGCATAGTTCCAGGAACCTTGTCAGTAAAAATATTAGCCCCCGCCTATCTGTTTCAGATAGGACGCACGGCCATGAGCACTGGGATAACTTATTACTGCAGAGACTTCTCTAACTAGACCTGAATCTGCATTTGAAGCCAATCCTGAGATGAGCTGCCACTCATTTAAGCAACGTCTAGCTTTTCAACCTGGTAGGACTATTTTTAATATGCCTGTCCACTAATAACGCAGGAAATCCTTTTGAACGCACAATTTCAGAGACCATATTTTCATTTTCTTGCAAATAGTCTCAACTAGAGATAAAGATTAGGCACCACCCAAACGAACCTGACCTGAAACCAAGGATGTCGACTGGCTCCTACATGCCTGAGTTAGGTACTGAAAGATCCAGCCGATAACAAGCATAACACTATTAAGCACAGATTCATTTATAAAACAAAACAGAGTTATTTGGGAAAACAAAAAGCGAGCACGAGTAAAGCTCTGAACCTACTGGAGCTAACTGGTATTTTGTCAATATTTTAAATGAAGGCAGAATTTCACATTACATTACACCGTAATGTCAAAGGCATTTTTAAGGCATTAGAGTGCCCTAAAAATAAATCAAGAGAGCATCGCCTTGCCTTTTACCAATAAATCACCCATCTTTTCACCTGAATCTGTTACAGACTCTTAAAAATAAAACGGGAAAATACTAAAACCGAAGTGCTCTTATACTATTCTGCTATCATGTTACAATACTAACAGAGACACATAAGCTACTCCAAATATTTTCGTTTCATTTCGAAAGTATTTAAATTGCTTTCAGCTCCACCTCCTACCTGCTGTTAGCATAGGAAATCTAGTTTCTCCTTTTTAGAGATAATGGTAGACTACTTTTCCTGCACTAACAGTCTCCAGCGTCTCGGACTAAAGCACAATGATAATTCAGTTACACAGAGGATGCACAGACTCAATCTACACGATTCTTAATCGTCAAGAATTGGGAAAAAAAAGAAAAAAAAAAAAGGCTCCAAACACTCACCAGCGCTGTTTGACATCAGCTCACCCCTGCAGGTGAAGCCTGAGTGAAAGGGAGCTCAGAAAGTCAATCTTTAAACAACCTTAGCCTACATGAATGAAGTTAATAGGAGTGTTCCATGGACTTAAACGGAGAAAGGCTGAGGGCCTGGCTCCTGATGTAGGAAGTGTTTGAGCAGAGAATGGCTACACGCTAACAAAAGAAACCTTTGGTACCCAGGGTCTTAAGCCCACATAATACCCCCGCATTCACTTCTTTCTCTGCCTATTGGGGGGGAAAAAAAAAAAGGCTCTGTTTGTTTTTCCGATTCAGTCGGCTCTTTCAGCTCTTTGAATCTAAGGAGTGCGCTGAGAAAAAAGGAGCATCTTATCAGCCTGCTCCAGACCAGCAGGCAACTCACATCCGCACGCAAACCAGAGCCCTGGCAGGAACAGGCCTCGCCCGCGCTCCCACCAGCATCCTGCCCAGCACCCCGACACCCTGACCAGCACCCCAGCACCCTGCCAGCATCCTGCCCAGCACCCCGACCCCGGGCACGCTGCAGTGCGGAGCTGGTCCCAGTGCCTGTGGGCTGCCCTCGGCACAGCCTTGTCCAGGC
>JAVSBS010029199.1:0-13368 GCA_033124195.1 Coracias cyanogaster | reverse complement strand
GGCAGGGGCAGGGGCTGGGGCACAATACTGCTTTGATGTGGTCAGGTTCATCTGGAAACCCCAGTGGAGGGAGGGAAATAGAAGCGAAGGGTGCTTCTCATGCACCTTGAAATCTCTGCTGTGAGCCAACGAAGTCCTCCTTGGAAGCAGGGAGAGGCAGGACACTGCTGCTTATCAGTGCTGGCAGCATCCCCCAGCCACACTGGGTGATGCCAGCTGTGGTGGTCACAAAGCCAAGCCCCTTTGGGAGATGCCAGCAGAGCAGCTGTATCCCCCACAGAGTACCCAGCCACTGGACAAGGGCATCACCCTGGTGCTAGCTCAGTACCTTTGGCACCTCTGATATCCACAGGGCCCAGTGCCCACTTGGTGCCTGGGAGACCCCAATGGGCTCCATCAAGAAGCAGCTGCGGTGCTGGCGCTGTGTCCTCGCAGGAGGGGACAGGGTGAACACACCACCCACAGTCCAAAGGGCAGCTCAGCCCTGCCCAGGTGGCCCAGACTTTGCCTGCAGGGGATGACTCACCTGCCGGCACAACAGTCCTAGCGGGAACCACCATGGGACCCGCCACGTCACCATTTTTCCCTGCTGGTCAGAGGGGAATGTGTGCCGAGGAGCCACCCCTCAGCCCTTCTTGGTGGGGATGAGCTAAGGCCAAGGATGTAAAAGTGCTTTGTGAGCATCTTCATTCCCACTCTGGCTCCCATGCAACAAGACCTCCCTCACCTCACAATTAGGTGTCCCCAAGTGCCACTGGCCTCAGGAGAGGCTGTAAGATGGCAAGTGCTTTGAGACCCTCTGCTGAAATGAAGGAATGAGGAGCTGGGCACCATGGCACTACAAACTCTGTATATATTGAGGACTTGTTAGCTTGGTTGTCCCCTGCCCTTTGCAAGGGGACCTCACTGTGGATTTGTTTTAGTGTCTGCTGGGCTCCAAATGTCTGAATACACTCAGACATGCAAACTGCTAAAGCTGTTTGGAAGGAAGGCTGGAAAAGGTGACAGGCTAGGACTGAAATAGCTGTGACTGATCTAGGCCTCCACTGGAGATATTTGAACATCAGAGTATCAAGGGCACTGCACCCCCTCACTGCTGGCTCAGGCTGCCTTCAGGTGTGTCTGCTTCTCCTCAGGCTGGGACCATCACTTGTACCACACAGAAGTAGGCTTTGAAGTAACCAAACAGCACGTCCTGCTCTGGGTTTGAGCTTGCCTAAGGCTGCATAGGAGAGGGTAGGTCCTGCACCTCCCCATGTCCCCCAGCTGGGGCTCTTCCCCTGCATCCCGCCTGTGTCCTGCCCGCAGGGGACAGGGCTGCCTCAGCTGCAAGGCTGCAATGGTGCTGGCAGCTTTGCTTTCTTGCTATCCCTCTGCAGCAAGTGGTGCCTGCAAGGGTTGTGCTATGTGTCCCGGGTTGCTGTGGCAGAGCTGGGTCCCTCCATGGGCCTGAGGCAGGGTCATGGTCAGGGCTGCCTGCGAGCACAGCTATGGATGCTCGGGTTCCATTTCTCTGCCAAGTGATCCCCCAACCTTCCCCTTTGACCCTGGAGCAGAACCCTCCCTCCACAGGAATGTTTTTCAGGGGGAGACTGGCACGGCTCCAGCTGCTGAAGTTTTCCATGCATAGAGACTGTCTCCTGCCTTAAATGGCCCCATAACATGGGCTGCGTCTGCTCACCTGCCATCACCTCTTTAAGGACTTTTTTTATTCAGTCCCCAGCACAGAGCAGGACGACACCAGCCCAGTGCCTTGCAGCTGAGCTAAGCCCCATGCGGGGATGCTGGGACACCTGGGGCTGGTTGCCCTGGGGTCCTTTGCAGCAGTGTGTCTGGGCATGGGGGAGTCTGGTGTTGCCCCAGCTCCCCCAGGAATCTCCGTGCCCTGTGCGCAGGTCAGATTTCCTGGATCCAGGTCTGCATCCCGGTCCCAGGGGTACTTGGGCCACCGGCAGCATGTGAGCCAGCAGTGGCATCCCCTGTGCAGACACTCCCTTGCTACAGGCAGCCCATGCCACCAAGCGCTGTTCCTGGGCCCCCTCAGGCACAGCCCATGGCCTTGCTGGCCAGACCCAGCTGAAGCTGCCCAGGCCCCAGAGCCTTCCTGTCCTCCACAGAATCTTCCACCACCCAGGAAGCCTCCCTGCAAGCTTGGGTGAGGGATTCTCTGTTCTATACAGGCTCAGCAGAGGCCCTCTGGCCCCAGCCACATGCTGCAGTGCTAGTGGTGCAGCTGGGGCAGGGACTGTGCCACAATCCCCACAGGACTCCATCCTGAGGCCAGACAGCATGGGAGCACCAGGAGCTCCTGGTGGGGACATCACTGGTTTGGGTGTCAGAGCTCCCTTTTCCAGGCACATTTCCAGAGCACAGCCTAACCTATGGAGAGAAGCCTGCTGCAGGGCACAAGTCAGGACCTTGCTGGAGACTCCATGGAGGTATTCCTGGGTGAACAGCCTCTGTCCAGGACAGAGAGGACCTAGATGATGATGAGTTGCTGTTTTCCCTCATGGCAGCATCCTAGAGGCACAGGGAACTGGCTAGGCAAGATGTGGGGGCTTGCAGGGGATAACAAAGTTGGTGGGAAGGGAAGCAGAGGAGCCAGGGAAGAGGGAAACTAGCATCCTCGCAGGAAATGAATTGAGATGAGGAGGCACCAAAGCTGCTGGAGAAACCCAGCAACGCTGCTTAGGGCTGGGAAGAGCAGTCCAGGAAATAGGGATTGGATCTGAGGAGCCCAGGCTGGACTAGGATCTGCCAGGGTGAAGTTTGGAATCTGCTGAGCTTGTTGCAAGAGTGGAGGATGGGAAAGCTGCTATGGAGCTGGGTTGAGGAGCTGGGACAGGAGAGGCACAATGTGGAAAGGCACATGATTGCAGGGATATGACCTCTGGAAGACACAGCCTCGGGCTGGCTGTGAAACTGAGCTCTCAGTCCTGGCATTCCCTGGCGGTCAGCATGGTTTGGTGAGGCCCCGTGGCAAAACACACTAACACATTCCCCACCACCTGTGCTGGCCTCCAGGGAGAGGGACAAGCTGGCCCAGCTCTGGTCCTGGCCAGCTCCAGGGCAGTGGGTCAGTAGGGTCCTATTTTGTAGGGGAAGTCTGTGAAGGTCAATCTGTCACCTAGTGAAGATGTTTTTGGTTTTTAATCTGCTTAAAAAGAAAAAACAACTTAGGAGACTGCAGCCAACTATGTGCTCTTCCAGCTGCAAGGTGTTCCAAGGTGGGACAAGTCCAAACTTCAGGTAAGCTCAGTTCAGAGTTGTTTCTGACTCCTTTGTTTAGCCCTGAATTTGAAGCCTTGGGATGGGATGGGCTGAGCCAGCTCTGCCACAGTTGGTGAAAAGGCATCAAGAGCTGCAGGTAGCAAACCATTGAAATACCAAACTCCCTTGAGGGCAAAATCAACGCGTACTCTTGGGGAGAGCTGGTAACCAGGGTGGCGGCTGCTGGAGGTACGGCTGGAGCCATGTGCCAGATTTCCAGTGCCAGCTCTCCAATGCCCAGAGCCTCATCCAGCAGCCACTTCCCTCCTCTTGCAGCTCTGGGGTGTGGAGCGAGAGGCACGAAGGGACCCAGTGTTTCATAATGAGGTTTTTACTCAGGGGATATGTTTGTTCTGTAGCTGTGCAGGCACAAAGCAAGCCAGAAACATGGAGAAGGGGACACTGGATGAAATGGTGCATGCGAATGGGCCAACCAGGGAAAAATTTGGCAGGTACAGATTGAAAGAGGTTGTAAATCACTACTTTAGCCTGATGCCCCATGAAGGAATTCTCCTCTATGCTCACCTTTCCAACTGACTGGTAAAGAAGCATTTGTTCAAACACAGCATGGCCTCAGCCTGGAAACACAACAGTTTCAGAGGAGATACTCCCCCCGGGAGCTCTTCCTGCCCTCTTCCTGTGAACATCTACCTGGAGCCTCCAATCAGGAGCCTGCACACTTGGGAAGAACAGTGTGTGATCTCATGTGTGCAGTGCTTCTCCCTGCAGTATGAGCTTGTCCTACCCCAAAACACAGGGAGGAGGGTCTCCTGGGCCAGGCCTTGTTGGATGTGCATGTTCCTCTGTGAGCACATTGGTCTCTGAGGAGTGACACTCCCTGCTACTGGGCACCCCCTCACCTGACTCCCAGTTTTTAAATATTTACCAGGGAGGGGATGGAGACAGGAGAAATTTAGTTTATTTTAGTATTTGACAAAAGGGGAAGGGAAGCAGCTGAGCCCATGGTGTTCCCGCTCGTGCCCGGCCGGCCCTTCTTGCCACTCGCCCCCACAGCTTGCACGTGGCAGAGGTGCTGCTGCTCCTGCACAGGCTGTGCCACCCTCCTGGCACGCTCCCTGCACTGCTGCCCCAGGGCCCCCACCACCCTCCAAGCCCCAGGGCCATGGTGAGTGGGTGTCTTAGTTTTGGGTTTGTGTTGAAAAAGCTGCAGAATTGCCATCCTGCCGGATCATGCGCCTGTGACTTGTCCCACTATGGCTGCAATTTGCATAGGGCCATGGAGAAACCCAGCGCTGTGTTGTACCGGGTGCTTTCCCAGACCTTCTGCTCACTCTTGGTGCTTATGGGCAGCTTCAGCCCATGCTGCCTCCCAGAAATAAAGCCCCCCAAAAGGTTTACATCTCCGTCACAAAGTTTTGCCGTTTCTCAGTTCCTGTAGTAAGATTTGCTTTCTCTTTTCCCAGGGGGACTCAACTGGTGGCTGCTGGGAAGCACTGGGGGGAACCAGCAGGCAGCTGCTGCAGCAGTTAACCCCCCTGGGAGCCCCTGGTCCCACACCACATTTCCATCGTGTGACCAAGAGTTAATTTTGATTCTCTGTGTCTGAGCTGCCAGCAGCCTTTGGACTTTCCCTGCTCCATCAGCCCTCTTGTCAGGCAAGAGCAGCTCCTTGGCTGGTGACGGTGTTGTCTTCTCCAGCTGGCAGTGTGGCCTCTGCAACAGTGTCATGGCATCAAGCTGAGATGCTGCTGAAGGTTGCACTTTCAATGCCTGCCAGCCAGGATAGGAGAAGGCGAGTCCCTTCTTCTTGAAGCCTTTTTCTACCTGTTCCCAAGCACTGGCTGTAAGAAAGGGTGTTTTCTGTCATCTGGGGGCTCCTGTGGTCCTGAAACAGTGCTGGGAGATGCTGTGGCTTCCTGCTGCGACCTGCCTGGGCATCCCCACTGGAGCAGTCAAAATTGTCTCCTTTTTCTAGGCAAAGTTAAAATTCAAATGTAGCCACATGAAATGAACAAACCAAATTCAAATGTTTTCAAAAGTGGAATGCCCATTTAAATTCATTTTCTTCATCTTGAAAGTCTTGACTTTCAGGTTTTGAGCTTCTAAAGAGAGGGCTCAGAGCCAGGTGGAGGAAATCTCTCTCCAGGACTGGCTGTGCTCCTTGAGAGCCTCATAGGGTCTAAACCTGCTGCAGGTGGTCTTGGCCACAGCTCCATCAGTGCTTTTGGGAGCTACAGGACTGTGCCACCATCTACTTGTGCCAGATTTCAAGGCTCTTTCAGGGAGATTTGGGGCTGGCTGGCTGGAGATCAGAGCAGTCACTCTTCTACACCAGGTCACACAGCCCCTGCCAAGTGTCACTGTGTGTCACTATTGTTGTCTGCCAAGAGGAGAGCTGTCTGGCGCCATCATACACCACCGTGCCCACCCGCACCTGCCACGTTAAGTAAACCTAGTGAGGCTCTGCGCAGAGCAAGCATTTCAGTGACGCAGCCTGTGGGTATCTGCAGTTCCATCACCTGGTCACTGTGACCATGGACACAGCCCAGCAGCCTGGCATGGTGTCTCCGGGGTTTTAAAGGAGGGGTGTGGGAGTGAGGATCAATGTCCATGCAGGGGGATGTCCAGGACTGAACCGGCACTTGGGAACACCAAGACACAACCCTCCTCATGGGACAGTGTGGCAGCCCCAGCCTGGCAGAGGAGTGACACAAGCAGAAATGTCACTGCAAACTCCACCACCAGTTCCCTGCTGCCTCAGCCCAGGGGTGAAACCCTGCAGCAGCTCTCCCCAAAAATCCTATATGGCAGGGAGACTTTACAGAGTGATGAGAGAGCAATTATCAGTTCAGCTGGATGCAGAGTTGCTCCTGTTTAGTTTTGTAAGGAAAATAATTCCAACCCCATTTTTTCCACAGCTTGTTCCCCCTCAGGGTGAGCTGCAAAAGGAATAAAAGAAATTCAGGATTTTTAAAAAGTTTTACAGTGCTTTGCTGGATTCTCTCCTGCAAGTGGTTAACAGTTCATCTAAATTCAGAGGAAGCTCTCTGAAGCAATCTTGCCATTTACAGCTTTTCCTTTACTAAACAAGAAACAGTCAGGAAATTAAACAGGAAATTGTGTCTGGAAGGAACAAAAGTTGTGTTGTCAGAATTTGCTTATGAAAGATTGACTTTATTTTAACCAGTAAGGAGCCAAGATCAATAGTCAGAAGAGGAAGGAGTTTGTGCAAATTAAATCACATGTGAAAAAAAAACAAACCACTTGGGAGAAGAAGCAGCCTTTGTAAAGAGCAGATAGGGATGAATGGGAGAGAAGGTTTAGTATCTGCAGCAACCAAATGCTGGAAAGTGCTGAAAGATGAAGGCCCATGGTGTAACCCAAGGTCAGGTGTCTCTTCAGAAGGCAAACATTGCTCCACAGCCTCAATGGCCAAATCTCTGGGAGATACTCTACAGCCTGTACAACACTCCGAGGTCCATTTGACATAGGACAAGTGTTGTCCTGTTGCAGCACAGGGTCTGCAGGTATAACAGTGGCACATTTTCTTTCCTCCTACTCAGAAACACCACACTGAGGTGCCCCTCAGGTAGTCACCTCCAGCTTTTCCTGCCCAGTGCACTGAGCACCACAACCCAGCTTTTATTGCCGGTCAGCAGAGCAATGCTTGTACCACTGCCGACGCGACCTGTTGTGCTTTGCATATTCACAGTTTTTTGCCCTTCTGCATTGGTGCTGCAGGCAGGGAGAGTCCTCTCTACCCATGGGATGCAGGGATGTGCAACATTGGGTGACGCAGTGGCTCAAATTCAGCCCCATGGCAGGGCTCGCCCACCATAGGAACTGCCCCAGCTTGCCACATCCTGGGATTTAGCCAAGAGAAACTTGGCCAAGAGAAAGCCAAGACCCTGCTGCAAGCATGCAGCATTTTTTGAGAATCCCATGTGAATATTTGCTCCCAGGTACAGTATGTTGAGCTTTGGGTTAATTACAGGTTCTAGTCAGGAGATTGGGTAATCTGTAAATTTTTTTTACCATTAGACTGTTAATCTTATCAGTGGTTGAGAAACAAGCTCAGCAAGTGCTGGTATGCAGATATGTCAGAGGTGATGAATCAAAACCTCTGTATGGCTGTGATGACACCAGGCTTTTTAGGTGGGTGCTTGTGGGGACTGACTCAAAGGGGCTTTTTCTCTGGGATCCTGCCTGGTCATTGTGATGGTTCCCCTGAAATGATCCATCTCCACGACAGCTCTTTAGCTGTCTTTCATCTAAGCTGTATGTGATTAATCACCAGCTGGTAATGGGACCGTAGTGTGCAGGAGCTGTGCCAGTCAAGAGCAGCTGCATAGGCTGAGCAAGTGAGGCTGTGAGGCTTCTCAGCCTTTCCCCTCCTCTTGGCCAGGAGGTCGGAGGAATTACTGTCCTGGGAGCACAACAGACTATGGAGACGGTCCCAGCTGAAAGCTGTGGTGTGCCCTGAGCAAAGCAACCCCTGCCAGCACCAACACAAGGGCTCTGACTGGAAGTACCGAGCAGTGGGTTAAAAAACATTCACCAGCTCTCCTAGCAGACAGCTAAGCAGTTGCTTAAATCTCCAGTGCCCTGTGGGTGGATTTATCTACTGCTCTGGTCCTGGCCATCCCTGATGTGCCAGGCTTGTGGCTGAGGCTGTACTGGTGGGATGGGGAAGTACTCCCTGCTGGGTGAGGTGGCCACGGGTGGATCCTCTGGTGGGAGGCAGGATGGGGGATGTGCAGGTGTATGCCTTGCCTGGCATCTCCCTGTGCCACCACACCGCTCTCACTCAAAAAGGAGGTAAATATAAGTCCGGCAGCATCCATGAAGGAGATGCGCCCTTCGTGCCTCCCTGGGGGTCAGGTCCCAGCTGGAAGCAAGGAGGGAGGCAGCTGCAGCCGAAACTCGAAACTTGCATTGCTCTGCCTCTCTGAGGCACCCTCCAGCCCCGAAGGGGGAGATTTGGGGCACTCCCTGACATGGTTAAAACAGCTGTGGGTGGGACCTGCGCTGTTGCTCCCAGAGCTCCTGGAATTCCCCGCCACTGAGGCAGCTCCCCAGGGCTAGCACAGAGATGCAGCCCTGGGCACAGAGGCTTTCTGCACCATACTTCTCTGGGCATGGCCCTGTTGCGGGTGCCCAGAGGCACGACTGGGGCAGCCACACCGTGTCTCTGCTCATGAACCTCCTGAGGACGGCCAGACACCCACAGAGCCATGGAGCCACGCTGCCACTGTGCTGTCTTAACTCTGACACTGCAAAAGGCTGCAGAAACCACCCTTGTGGCAAAGGTGCCGGCTCATGAGCCACCTCAGTGTTTTTCAGGACTCGCTTTGCTCCCGTAACCGGTTGGGCTGCTCTTGTGTCACAGCCGCTCCTGGGTGACAGGACCTGCCCAGGGAGCTGGGGCAGCTAGGCTCACCACTGACCACTGGGAGAGCCACCAGCCGGCTCTGTGGTGGGCACTGGCACTGGGGACACAAAGCAGAGTCGCTCGCTGTCAGAGCTGCCCTTCTGGCTACTTTCAGCCCGGCACAATCCATACTGTGGTTTAGCAAGCTCGTTTTCCTCTGCTAGAGCCTCCCAGGATCCTCCTGTGACAGCCCCCTCCTCGGGCACTGCAGGACAGCCTGTGTCTGTCACAGGACAGCCCACGGTTTGCTGTCCGTGGGGGTTTTAAAGCCCAGCCTGTGTGGAGATGGGGGGCAAAGCTGGCACTTCGCCTTTTCCCCGTCCCCTCAGTGTCCTGGCACAAAGGCCTGTCTGCTGCCTGTGGCACACAGAGCCTTCAGAAGGGTGGGAGGTGCCAAGTGTTAATGAAAGCACAAAATTTCAGGGTGAAAAATCAGGAAAAGAACAGACACAAAGACTCTCCAAAGATTTCCACTGCCGGCTGGGAACATTTACTCACAGCTGGCTGACTCCCGTCATACCATCCTGCAGCTCAGCAGCACCAAGCTGAGCCCTGCAAGCACCCACCTCCTGCTTGGGAGCCCTCCTGGTTGGCAAAAGGACTGTTCTGAGAAGCCGGGGCCAGAGCTCCTTTGGGGAAGACAGCAGCTGTGGCCTGGCCTGTGGCTCCTGCAGGGATTGTGTGATTCACACCCTCCCGTGCCACCCTCAGGGCAAAGCTGTCCTTCCTTGTTCAGAGTCCTCACGTACACATTTCCAACGCGGCATGCTTGTGACTATTCCACCTGTGCCTTTCGGGACTGCGGTAACACCCTGTGTGCTGGGAAAGCAGCACATGTTGGTGCTTGCTGTGGCCCCAGTCACACTGTGGCAGCAGGAGCCCTAGTCCTGAGATATTTTTTTTGCCAAAAGCCAGATGCAAGGATGGTTTTCTTGGTTACTGTAGCTCAGTGTAAAGCCTACCTTAAAATGTTATGCTTTAGATGGGCATGTTCAGGCCTGGCTATCTACAAAATCCCTATTGTTTTGATAATAACCGTTGTGCTTTTCTACCAGTCAGCTCAAATGTGCCAGGACCAGGGATGGTGCCACTTTTCTGTCCCACATTAGGAGTGGGGGCCCAGAGATCCTGAGATCAGGGTTACAGCTGCCTGGCCTGTGTTCTCCCAAGCATCTCCCAGAGGTGCTGCCCCAGCCACAGCCATCAGAACGCTGGCAGTGCTGGGGAGGGAAACGGGGAAGGTCTGTGCAGGCAGCCGCGGGGCCGGGCTGAGGCTGGGCCAGCACAGCTGCCAGGACCCGGGCAGAGCTTCATGGAAGGTGCTCCCCATGCAGGCCTCAGGACGCGCCTGGCCGGCTGCCGGGCAAGCCCTGGCTCGGCTCTTTTTCCTACAGTGAATCCATTGGCACAGGAACGCCTTAGGCGCTTCTCTGGCTCCCTGCGCCTACGGCCACGGACCGCCCCGCGCAGGCCTCTCCGCCCTCCTGCAAAATGGCCGCCGGGGACCCGCGAGCAGCAGCGGACCCCTCGCACCGCCCTCACGCCGGAACTACGGCTCCCAGCGGTCCCCGCGCGCCCCGCCACGGCTTTTTTGATGGGGGCCTCAGCCGGCACCCAATCAGCGCTCGGCTCCGTGGGGCAGCCTGACGGGAGGCCTGATAAAGAAGATATTAAAAAAAATCTGTCATGTCGGAGCGCCGTGCCTTAACATTTTCCTCGGGCCGGAGGTAATGACATTTCTCGTGCGACCCGCGGCCTCGGTTTTGCTGTCAGCCGTCGTTTATTACTACGGCGATTTCCCTTTAACGGCTTCTATTACGCGGACACCTCACTGGGGTCCTTGAGAGGGCGGGGAGAGAGAAGGCCGCTCTCTTGATTCGCCGCCGCGCTGTACAGTAGAAGCCAATCTACGCCGGCGACGGGAGTTGGGAGGCGGGGCCAGCCCCAGACGAGCAGCCCATTAGCGGCGGCAGAGGGAGGGGGCGTGGCGGAGGGAGTGACGCGTATCCTTCCAGCTCAGCGCGTGAAGGGATAAGGAGCGGGGGGGGTGGGGCCGGGCCCGAGACGGCGGCTCGTAACGGCCGCGCTCGCGCTGCCGGGCGTCGCGTTGCGTCGGAGTCGCGCTCGCGCCGCGCGGGGGAGGGGCTGCCCCGCGCTCGTTCCTCCTCAGCGGCCGCCGCCGCCGCCTCCCGTGCGCCTCCCGCCGTCCCTCTGCCGGGGAGGATGCGCCGCCTCTTCCCGGCCGCGGCAGGTAGACGGGGGAGACGATGAGGGAGCCGCCTCGCCGGCTTCTGGCCCTGGGCTCCTGCCTTTTCCTCTGTGCCCTGCTCTGGTGAGCGAGTCCCGGCCGCGCCGCGAGGCGGGGGGGGGGGGGGCGGACGGGACGGGGATGACTCCTCCGAGGCCTCCCAGGGACGGGGGTGTCCTACCGCTCGGGGCTCTCGGGGAGGAGAGTGGCGGCGGTGGACCCCTCCGCCGGGCCCGCCCGCAGCCCTGCCGCTGCCGCCCTCCCCGGCAGCCCGAGGACCTCGGGCCGCTCCTGCTGCCCCGCCTGGGGAGCGTTTTTCAGCCCGAGGAGAGCGCTCTGGTCGGGATGCTGAGAGCGGGGGGTGGAAGCGGAGATGGTGCCACGGGGGAAGGGAAGGTGCTCCTCTGAAGAACTGAGAATGTGTTGATGCGCTGGCAGCACGCGGTCTTGCGTTACGGGGAAGGCAGGTAACAGCTTTTGGGAGGATAATTCTCGCTGATGTGAGTAACAGTCATTTGCTGCGTTCGTGAAAACAAGCGGTATCAGATGTGGAGTTAGTCCTCAGGTATCATGGGTTCAAAGTTATGGAGTACATCCTTCTATATGCTTTGTTGCTGCTCTATGCTTTTAGCTGAAAGGCTTACTTTGCAATTTCTTGCTGAACTCTGGCTGTGTTCTCCGAAAGCTCACGGTGCCTTGTTCTTCAAACCGATTTGCTGGACTGTTGCTGTAACAGTCATGTTAAACTAAAGCCAAAGAGACCTTTCATTTTTGCATTGGTTATGTTTCTGAGGGTGATTACCCTGGCTATACTTTGTTCCAGCATCTTCTGTTTACTTGGTTTTCAAATTTCCGTAAAAATCTAACGTTTATTAGAACACAAATATTAGGATAATATATTTCTGTATGGTAAGCTCTAAGCTTCTTAAACTTTGGCCTTCTTTGATCTTCATGACTCACTGTTTGAGAAATGGTACCCAGTTTCAACAGCAAACTGCAAATATTGAAAACTGAACAGCAGCAGTTGTTAGGATAATTGTGTATCTGGCTTATTACTTTTTTTGCAATACATTTCCTGTAAGTTGTTTAAATATCCCGGTTAAATAGAAGAAAAAACTGAAACAGGCTTGAAGTTCTGAGTTGTCTCAGAGTTGATTCTAGTTGGATGAAGAAGGGAGAGCCTAGACATCTCTCTGTACAGAATCTCTTGCAAATCCGGCACTGACACTCACATTACTGGGTTTGGACAAGCCTGTAGCAAATTTGGTTCATGTCATCACATTTTTGCATTTAGGATACAAAACAGTGAGTCTAAAAAGTGCTTGAAAACTATAGTACTGTGTTCACAACTAGCAAAATTTTAAGCAAAAAAAGCTCCTAGCCATGTAGGTTTGATAAAGTGAGCTGTGAACCTGATGAACTGTCTCTAGACAGCTTTTCTTTTACTTTTTGGACAATTAAGCCTCTTCTCATGGAAGGTTCTACTTGTATAGTTGGGATTCTTACTAAGAAAACAATTCTTGTTTAGTGTCTTGAAGGCTGGTGACCTGTTTCTGCCTTGATGTGATTTGTTAATGAAACTTGATATATAAATATATATATACACGATGGTCAGAGTAGTATTTTGTTGTTATGTTCTTAGTCTGCTGTTTTGACAGGGCTGTTTAGTTTAAGAAAATGTTCAGGCATCTATTCCATGTTGATAAAGGAATATCACATTTGCCTAGTTGAAATAATATACTTGTTCTGTAAAGCTCAGAAAACTTTTGTGTTCATCTTGGGTATGGTTAGGAGAAAAATTGAGCCAGGTGTTTTCTTACTCTTTAAGAGATTGCTCTTTTGAGCAGTGTCTTAGCTTGAGCTATAGTATCCCAAACCTTTTACTGTTTTAAAAAAAGCAAGTTCAGATTGTGTGTTCACCATGCTTGCTCTGGCTGCTTTTGATTAAAGAGCCAGTAGCTTAATTTATATGTTGAGAGGGGTAAAACTCTGGTTCCATAGTCTCCATTGTCCAAACCTAAATGCACCTTAGGGGATTTGAAATGCTCTGTCTGCAGGATGGCATTGTGACTTGCTTTAATTTCAATTGCCGTGTCCGTGTTGCAATTGGAAAGTCTTGAACTCTATTAATTCCTGCATTTTTGCTGGGCTATGTGATGTGGTAAGTTGTGATGTATTTAATTTTTTCTTAAAGAGATAATGAGCAACTGTGTTAACACACACAGTTAAACTTTAAGTAGTAAATGGAAGGCTTTGTGTTATCAACGTTGGCATGTGTGACAAATGTTGGCTTTTTAAATTTAGTTGTCTTGAAATGTGTTTGTCCCACATGCCAACATCTGTAACGCAAAGCCTCCATTTACTATTTAAAGATTCATAACTGCTTATGTAAACAAAGCTGCTGATTTTTTTTTTTTTTTTAGGAAAAGAAAAGTTAAATCCATCACAACTTATGCTA
>JAVSBS010029198.1:7809-24122 GCA_033124195.1 Coracias cyanogaster | reverse complement strand
CTCCCCGGGGGAGCCGCCCGCCAGCCCCCCGCCCTCCGCCGAGCCGCCGCCGCCGCTGCCGCTCTTCGCCCGGCCGCCGTGCGCCGCCCGCCCGCTCGGCTTCCGGGTGGACCCCTTCACCGACTACGGCTCGTCGCTCACCGTCTCCCTGCCCGCCGCCCTCCAGCCGCACCAGCCCTTCCAGATCATCGTCCGCTACACCACGGCCGACGGCCCCGCCGTGAGTACCGCGCTGCGGGGGGAAACGGGCCGGGGCGGAGCGGGGAGGGAGATCAGCGGGGGCGGCGGGAGAGGCTTCCCGGTCCTGCCCGGCGGCAGCACCCGCCGCTCCCCGCGGGATCGCTCGGCCCCGCCGGCCCCTGCCCGCTGCCCCCGAGCCGCGATGCTCCTGCCCAGCCGCCCGCCCTCCATCGCCCTGGTCCCCGCGCTGTTCACCCCCGACCGCGACGGTCATCGCGAAGGCTTTTTCCGTCCTTTAAGGGCACTGGAGTTGTTGGCGAGGAGCGTGGAAATCTGTGCAGCCGTGCCCGGACGGGATCCTTGGGGCCGGTGGGGTGACCCGAAAGCGCAGGAGTCTCCCGGGGGTTTCACCGGGCGGTTACAGAACCGGGCCCTGCGCACCGCGGCCCTCCTTCCAGCCAGCGGTGCTCGGGGGCTTTGAGAAGGGCAGGGGTGGATCCCACATACTCCCACAAGTTATCTGCTGGGGAAAAAACAAAAAAAGATGAGAAATGTCCCAAAACACCCATTTCGGTGGGGCCGCAGGAGGTGCTCCCCTGTCTGTGTGGCTCGGCCTTCTGCCTGGCGAGATGCTGTGTGAGTTCTGCCGCTGCTTTTAGACCCCTGGTGTTTCGAAGCACTTTGTTCCTGGCCTTCCAGGTGCTGTCCAGCAGATCTTGTGGTTTTTATGACAGTTACAAAGCTGTGACTGGGACATTTTTTGTTACCGCATAGTCTGCTCAGCTTGGGAAGGGAACTAATGTGATTTTCATCATGTGGGTCGTGAATCTACTTGCAAAATAAATGGTTTTTTGACAGTCTTGCAACCTCAATGCCCTGTCTTGCCTAACGGAACCGACGCTCGGCCTCATGGTTTGGTATCGCCCTGGCGTTGGTCAAAACCAGTGCACGTGTGGATCTGACCATCACACTGTGTTTGACAAGAGCAGGAATTGCACGGAAAGGTTTCACGCAAAATAAGCCAATAGCAAGTATATACGAGGCCTTCGCTTACGAAGGTGTTGCTGAGTAGAACGGGTCTGCAGGATCTTTTTCTGTCTGACTTCAATAGCTCACAAAAGTAACCGCACCCTCGGGATGATCTGGGTAGCCTTAATGCGTTGGCTCAGAACAGCGAGTTCCACGCAGAGACCTTTATCGACAGAAATTTCCTTTTGTTACATAGCGACCTTTTAACCGGCCCTTCCCTAAAAGTTCAAAAATGGGGTGAAATTCTGGCGCTTTAAAAATTCAGATCCACTTGTGAGGACGTTGTTCCTGTTCACCCCTGGAACTCCCGGGTTTAATGTTTCCTTGTACAATCCTCTGCTGTAGTTTTCCTGCGCTGGAGAAGTGCAGGGCCCACGGTGTGTTCAGCAGATTTCTTCTTTTTTTTTTTTTCAAGATTTTATGAAGAAACCCATTTATTTTGTCCACTCGATGCCTTGCTGATGGCGGGAAGGCTTTAAAGCTCCTTTGCTGTGGCTGTGTGCTCCGTAATCGTTCTCAGTCTGGCCGAGCTGCATGATAACGTACTTTCCTCCTCTCGAACAAGCGGTTTTATTTTAGGCTGGCCTGTGTTTTGCCAGCCGCGTTGCCAAAGGGGCAGGCTGTCCTGCTGCGTCTGGGGAGAAACCCTCGGGTGGGACAGAACGCTGCGCTGGGACGCGGCGTTTGGAATGATCTGAAGGCCATGGGAAGGCGCAGGGCACCTGACCTGACGTTCATTTAGTCTCACCTCGTGTTAAGGTGTTGCCTCCTTGGCCCTGCCCGCGATCCGGTGTGAACGTTGCGTGCTCGAGGATGCTGGGGGTAGGGCGTTTCTACCATTCCCTCTGTTGTTTGTCTCGCTTTCCCCGGCCCAGACGTGAACGAGCTGTTCATCACCCTGTCTTCCGAAGCCTTTACCGCACCTTCAGTGGCGCGCACTGCTCCAGTCGTAGCGCAGCTACGGGGACGCATGTCAGGAGATTGTTGATGGCTCCGGTGTCGGGGCCATGCAGTGCCCTCTTCCAGCGATGCTGAAAAGCAGAAGCAGGCGTGCTACTGACAGAAATCCTACCGGGTTTCCTCACTCACTATTGTAGATTTTGGCTGGCAGCGTATTTGTCCTCGAGTAGCACCTGTTCCAGCCCTTCGTGTTCAGCACGCTGAACTAACGTTTTTTGGATCCAAAGTAGTTTTCTGCTATCGTAACGTTACCTGCCGTTGGTGTTTTTCAGCCTTGCGTTGCATTTTGATAGGGATGAGTAACCCTTTTGTGTATAACGGTGAACTGGTTAATGCTCATGTCTACTATGTTTCCTCGCAGTCTCTTCTCTCTGCGTGAGTGAAGCAACGTTACAGTGTTAGACTTCTGTCTTCTAAAGGTTCTATTTTCCTTGGCCTTTCTCTGAATATAATCTTTTCAGCTCAAGGTTTATTTTCTGTGGGACACTGAGCACACTTGTGGGTCCTACAAAACGGTAAATGCATGTTGCAGTGCAGCATGGATGTGCGGGCAGTAAGATCAGCAGCAGAGACAGCAGAGTCTGTTTAAAATTGGAAACCTGTTGCCTGGGTACACTTGGTTTGAGCCATCTGGATATGTTGTTCGACTGTCCCATTATTTCTCGTGCGGAGGAAGGAGCCAAGATCTTTGGTTGTTTGATGGACATTGAGAGACAGCTGAGAGATTAAATCTGCCTTCCACAGAGCATTCCGGCTCCCTGTGCTGTTAGGAAGCCACATGCTCCGTACATCCCCAGTTCGCCTCTGAGGCAAGACTGTCATGAACATGGTCTGTCTCTGGCGGCGTGGGCTGAAGGCACGCACCCATCAGGTGTGTCGGTGGCAGCAGGCCTCCTCTTCCTCCCCTTCTTTCCCCTCACCCTTTCCTTCTTGACCCCACAAATACTCTTTTGCAAGATTTTTATTTTTTTCTTTCCCATCCCTAGAGAGAAAAGTCTGCGTCTGTCTCTTGCCCACTCTGTCACACCTCTGATTTGGCAGCGCACACAACGTTATCTCTGCTGTTTTCTTCCCACGACAACCTTAAACGCAAAGCCTGCCCTGTGTGCTGCTGTAAAAAATGACAGCATCTCTTCAGGATTTAGCAACTGGAAACTTCCCCGTTGTTCTGCGAGGTTTGTCCCGATCTTCTGTCCCCGCGTGACCAGGTGTCCTTGCTGCTGTCGCAGCCTCCGTGTCGCAGTCGCGGGGCGACTTTGCTGTCAGATGGAGCAGCGCAATGCTTGTCTACAGCAGAAGTGCTGCAGCCCTTCTTGGGAGCTTGGTCAGTAACGCAGGCAGAAACACGGAGAGATTTAAAAGTGAAAGGGATTTAGTTAATTGCCTTTGTCGTATGCTGGATTTGGGTAAAAGATTATAATCTTAAGGCAATAAAAATGATATTCTTGGCAGGCGCCTTACCAAGCGTGAGCGTCTTTGCAGTTCTGTGGGCAGGGGGAAGCCAGGACTGCCCAAAGCCTCTGTTCAGCAGAGCAGCTAAGCAGCAGGTGTTTTCCCTTAAAATGCATCACAGAACAGTTTTATTGTGCGAAACAGCTCTCCCGTGTGCGTGAAAAACTAGTTCAGAACGATAAGCGTAATGCTGATGTCATGTACCTTTCTGAAGGAGAGCGCAGGAGGGATCTGAGCGCAGAGCAGATGATCCAGCCCCAAATCCTGCCCGGTCCCGTGTCCTGCTCCACCCCCAGCACTGCCCTGCTCCTTGCACTCCTTTCTGGGATGCTGCTGGTTCTCATTTTCCCCGCTCCACGGTCCTGCCTCTGTCCGGCAGCAAAGCCTGGTCTATTTATGTTACAGATCTATTTATATTGTTTCAGGATAGCTTTCATCATTGTTCCAAGTGCATCTGGAAAGAGAGACGGAGGCTTGCCATGTAGCTGCAGACATTAGGAAACAGGGGAAAAAAATACTTCATCCTCTGCGAATGTTTCCCCCCTTAGCCTGTGGGGCTGGTGCTTCATTTAGTCTCAACCAAATGTCAAATAAACGGGGACTGGTTGAGAAGAAGCGGTCCTTAGTTTATGGAGTTCCTTGTAAACAAGAATCAGCTTCTCAGTTCCCCTTTGCTTCCCGTGTGTGTTTTCTTCCTGCGCTGGTCGGGGAGAACTTCCACTTATATCTCTGCTCTAAAAACATCGTCTGACAGCCCTTTTCCCTTCCTACTCCGGTGCTGCAGCCTAGGTCTGGTGGTGTCTTCTCTCCCTGTTTTCTTTGTTACCCTCTTCTGACTTTCGAAAAGCGAAGGAAACAGAACCTGTGGAAGGTGAGTCTCTGCAGCAGGGCTGACGATGCAGATTGTAAGGCAGGCTTTTTGTGATTTGAGCACAAAGCCACTGATCAGGGCAGTGCTGCCACTGGGGCAGGTCTTTAAAAACTTAATTTCTGAGCCTACTTTCCTGGATCATCAGAAGACGACTACCCTGAGCACTCGCATTTTCACGGGAATGTGTGTTCTGGGCAAAAGCTATTGTGGGTTTTAATGAGACAGGTGTCCCCAGATGCCTCCTGGAATAGGTGTCTCCAGTTCAATAGTGTCACGGTGCAGAGACAATATTCGTTGCTGGGAAATGCAGGTGTCCATGGAGTGGAAATCTGCAGCTGTGCCGTGTACCTCGGCTGTGAGCTCGGGGTTTGGCCGGTGCTGAAGGGCAGCACGTGGATTGAACAGTTGTGCAGCCGCAGCCCTCCTGGTGGGAGTGGGGCGAGGTTCCTCCGAAGTCGTGCGTTCAGCATGTCTCTAGCCCAGCAGGCTTGCAGCAGAGGAGGGTAACCTTAAAACCAGTTTTAAGATAAAAATGCTGCACTGAGATTGATTTCACTTCTAGATACAGGTTTTTAATTTTTAACGCCGCCCACCTGAAAAAAGCCAACATTTGCCAGTGGAAGCGTGAGCCTTTCTGTGAATAAAGGAAAGCTGCTGACGGGGCGTTTTCTTTCCTTCCCTTCTGCTGATCCCCGGGGCTGCTGCTGAAGCGGCTGATTTGGAAGAGGAGCACGCTGGTGTTTGAGGAAAAGGGTCTGAAGGCAAGGGAAGAAGATAACAAAGAGTAACCTTACAGGGCAGAAAGAGCGAGAGAAAACTTTGACTTGCAGAACGCAGAGAGGTTAACTCGGAGACAGGATTGTAATACGCTGGGATGAGAGCAGATGTAGGACCCAGGCTTCTCTGAGCTGTCTCTTGAGGACCAGAACCGAACTAGTGTCGGGACTAACTCCCGTTCCCCGAGTTCAGATTTATTGGTTGCTGTGATCTCATAATTCAGCAGACTCAGAAGGTTTATTCCTTGCACTTGAGTGTTCCCAAGGCTTCCAGTGGTTCCAACTTTATTGCAAGTTTCACAATATTTGATATTTGCTGTAAAAGTTCAGCTCTGGAGTTCTAGGATTACAAGAAAAACCTTATTTAAAATTATCCCTACACTTCAAAGTTGGAGGCAGGGAGCACGAAAGCATAAACATTACATTTGAAACAAAAACCAAAAAGGCAAATCACTGCACTTTTTCGTATTAATCTGTTCCAGTGATTTGTTGAGGGTCTGACTCCTGATTTATTTGCTGTTTGATACTGAAAATTGACAGGCTCTGTGGTGGTTTTTTGTTGTGACCACCGAGAAGCTCCCTACGTGCTGTGTAAAAAGAGGTCTCTGGTGTCACTGACCAGACGTTTCTTACATATACTGACTTTTTTTGGATGGTGTCAAAACGTTTGATGCTTCGGCCAGCAGGGCGGGGTCAGGGGCAGAGATAACGTTGTGTACGCTGTTCGGCCCCAGGGTTTTTTGGTCTGTGGGTTTGGTGGTTTGGTTGGTTTTTTTCCCAGCTTGTGTTACCTGACCCCTACTAATGCTGTTCGCGGTGAATTAAAAACAAAGATATTCAGAGAACTCCCTGTGAGAAGAAGGTTGTGTAGGTGTTTGTTAGAGACTTGTTATTAAACAGGCAAATGGATACAACAGAAATAGCGAGTAGCTGGAAAACACTCTGTTGTGTGGCACCACTCAGGGCTCGGGCAGTAAGGAATTACTCTGAGTAGTCACAGCAAAAACCAGGAGTAGAAAGATGTATTGTTAGAAACGGAAATGTGCCCGATGGCAGGTATTCAGCCGGGGAGCCGAGCAGTTTTTTCTGCTCCACACGCCCCTTGATTTCAGGCTTTGGTTTCTGGCAGTTCATCCTTGTGATTTTATTCCTTTCCCTCACCTCTTCTTCGCCTCGTGTTTCAACAGATCTGGTGGCTGGATCCAGAGCTGACATACGGCAACGCCAAGCCGTTTGTCTTCACGCAGGGCCACTCGGTGTGTAACCGGTCTTTCTTCCCCTGCTTCGACACGCCGGCAGTGAAATGCACCTATTCAGCTACCGTCAAGGTGAGCGACAGCAGGGCTACGGGTGGCTCGCGGGGCGCTCAGCTGCTCTCAGCTTGTGAAAGCAGAGCTGCATTGTGCGCGTACATACGTTATCAAATATTAACGGTGACATTTGGTGTCATGAGAAATACTGGATAGTTTAGATCCCGTTCTGGTTCTCGGGCCAGAATCGGGGCAGGGCCACAAAGGCAGCTCTGTGCTTGGGTCTTGTCTTCCCTGTGCTCGACGCTGAAACAGTAACCATGAAATGGATAATACGATAGAAGGAATTTGGCTGTTTGCTTTGATGATAATACTCAACTGTATTTTATCTGTTCTTGAGAGGAAAAAAAGTTTTATGAAAGCAGCATTGTGAATTTAAGAAAGTTGCATTTTGTGTAGATGAAGTCATTTACTATGTGGGCACCTCTGGGGCAGCTGGCAAAAGAACCCATGCAATACCGGAGGAGTAAGATTTTTTTTTTTTGGTTGCTTTTCACAGGTTGGGTACATTGTAGTATAAAAACCTTACAGGAATCTTATATTTTGTGCTATCCAAGTGATTGTTTTTAATGTATGTCCTGAGGCACAGATGAAAAAAACCAGAGATATCTGTGGTGTAGTCTTTCAGTTGTGATTGTCTTGTGAGTTGATGTGTATGACGTCTAGTGGAAGGCGTCCCTGCCCATGGCAGGGGGCTGGAACTAGGTGGTCTTGAAGGTCCCTTCCAAGCCAAACCATTCTGTGATTCTGTGTTGATCTTCCAGGCTCCAGCAGGCATACAGGTGTTGATGAGTGCCACCCAGAGTACCTACTTAGAAGAGGAAGGCGTCTATCAGTTTTACATGGAATATCCTGTTCCTGCTTACCTGGTGGCCCTAGTGGCAGGAGACCTTATTCATGCAGACATAGGTCCAAGGTAAGATTTGCAGAGAGTTGGTTCTGCTTTTTGTGTCTCTGTGCAGTGCTTTGTGTTACATGCAGTAAGTACGTTGAGTCATTGATAAGGGAAGAGTTGGGACCATGAGCTGTGAGCGTTCAGAAGAGCTGGAGGTTTATAGGGGCGTAAGAAGAAATTCCTGGCACTGCACTGGCAAAGATACTTCCCTCTTTCATGAATGTTATTGTCCCCTGTAGTCATTATGGCTTCTTGTCTCATTGCCTTTTTTAAGGGATCTTTGATTATCTTTTCCCACGTATCCATGGGGAGTTAGGCCTGAGTCTGATGCGAGACCTCGTAGCACTATTACCATACATGGAAGTGTGGTGAGAAGTCAGCTGTTTTTTCAAAGAGATAATTCAGTTTGCTGAAGTATCACCTGATGTTTTCTGTTTTCTGACAGGAGCAGAGTGTGGGCAGAGCCTTGTCTGCTGCCAACAGCCATCAGCAAGCTTTCTGGCATTGTTGAGCGCTGGTTGACTGCTGCAGAGAGTCTGTATGGCCCATATATATGGGGAAGGTGAGTTCAATAAGCTTCCCAGGAATCTGTAAGGGGAACAAAAGAAAATAACCTTGAGAAATTGCAACGCTTTCTCCCTGCGCTAGCAGTAGCAGGACAAGTGAGCCTCGCCACTGGCAGCACTGTAGTAGTTGGAAACAAACCCGGGAGTTTTGTCTCTGCAAGTGGCAGAGAGGGTCGTGGGGGCACAGGGGTGTTCTGCCTGGTATGGGGGCAGAACTGGAGGTTTCTAAACAGTGGATCTCCCCTGAGGAGTGAAGGATTTTCAAACTATGATGTTCTGAGATGCAAGTCCAGCATTGGGCCGGACACCATTTTAAATGTTTGGCAGCTTTGTGTATTTATTAAATTTGTTTTTCCATGTGGTACTTGCTGTGTTTATTGTGGTGTGCCTGGGGATGCTGAAAACCTGGCTCAGTACAGACCATTGAGAGTCCTAGTCCCTAGAAACCACATTAATAGTTTCTGAAGTTAAGCTTGGCTATGTATTAAAAGAGAATGTTTTTAAGAAAATGCTTTCATTCTTTGGATGGGAGAAAATGTTTACAAAGGCTTCCTGTATTTCTTTGCTAAAGGTAAGCAAGAAGAAGTTGTTGTTGTTAACTTCCAAAATGTTGCTTGAAATAATCAGGACAACACAGCCCAGTGTGCCAGTGCTGATGGCTGGTGGAGAAATCCAGGAAACAAAACAAATAGTATTGTTAGGCAGACTAGAGTCGTTCTGCTGATGCTGCAGGTACACCAGTCAATCCAGTGAATAGCCTCCCAGCCCTGCTCTTTCCTGGGAGCCTCTGGGGACTCGACACTGTATGTAAACCCAGCGGTTCTGGCTCTCAGATACACAGCCTGTGATGAGGTTGGGTGTCTGAAGGGAGCGTGGTGCTTCTGGGAAGTGCTGCATCTGCGCCACATGGAAGGACTGGCTAGTCTTTACATCCAGACGTGAGCGGGTCCTTGGCCAACAGAATAAACCCTGTGGTCCCCTGATTGGAAGAAATAGGTACTGCTGGTCTAGAAAGTTTGTTCCTGAAGTCACAAAAAAGTCTCAGAAGACCCTTCCCTAAAGAAGAAAAAAAAGTTAACTGTGTGTGTCTCTTGAAATAGCTGTAATTCACTTGTCTCCTGTCTCTCTTCTTTCTTCTCTCTCCCTAATTTTAGATATGACATTGTTTTTCTTCCTCCATCATTCCCTATTGTTGCCATGGAAAACCCATGCCTGACCTTCATCATCTCTTCCATTCTGGAGAGTGATGAGTTTTTGATCATCGATGTCATTCATGAAGTTGCCCACAGCTGGTTTGGAAACGCAGTCACCAATGCGACGTGGGAGGAGATGTGGCTGAGTGAGGGGCTGGCCACGTACGCGCAGCGCCGGATCACCACTGAGACCTACGGTACGGACGCAGAAGTGTTTCTTCTTGTGCTGTGCCTACCCAATAATGGAGAGCTGGCTGCATAGAGCATTTGCCTCGGGAGCTCAGAAGTCTGTAGGGAACTGGTTTTCTTGTTTTATTTCTGAAACTGTCAGTTTCAGAACTGTTTCAGACAGGCCACTGTCCTGGCTTTGGGTGGATCAATACCTGATACGGTAACAGGGGCTCTGAGTGAGATGGTTAGCACAGCCTTGGAGGGATGGAACTTTGGAACTACCTCTGGGTACCAGGCAGGTGTTCATATGTCAGAACAAGGTGAGCAGAGGATGCTTCAGAGAAAGATGTAAGAAATCCTAGTTTGGTTACACTGTGAAATACCTGTCCTCTGAACAAGTATTTCTACTCCTCGCCTGTTAGGTCCTACCTACTGTTGGAAAGAAGGATGTCAATAAGACTTAGAAAAAAAGGAAAAAAAAGTACAGACCTATGTAGCTGTCTAACTGCTTGAGTCTTCCTGTAGAATTGTACAGCCCTGCCTTTCCTTTCCAATATATAAGTAGTAAATAATTCCTATTGCTTTTCAGTTTAATTGGATTTTTATTGAAGTTAATCACGGGAACATGCACTTCTTTAGTTGGTCTTGTTATGTTCTTAAAAGCCTGTACCATGTGTATCCTCATGCGTCCACTGTAAACAATCGTGGAAGAATTCCTGGAAATCTTGGCAGTGAGAGTGTTTAGAAGGATGCCTTTGTTTTTATTCATGTATATTGTTTTTGGAGATGAGCTGATGATAATGAAGTTTAGGGAAAGAAGTGCTCTGAGCATATATGGAGATGTTGCAATGTATATTTTACATGGAGTGATTCTCAGTGGCCAGCACTGTTCTTACCACTCACTTTGTATTATACATAGCAATGATAGGTCAGAAGATATGGGCCTGTTCTCTGTACCATCTCAGTCTGTCCCTCTGACATAGGACAAGATTCTTGCTGATTTTGGTCTATTCTCTTGAAATTAAGAACTGGTTGTTTCAAGAAGCAGTTGTTCAGGAAACCAAGAAATGCCTTTCCCTGTGCTGTTCTTTAGAAAGGCTCTTTTTGCTTTCTGTTTTGTTTCTAAGATCTAAATCTTGCGATTTCTGACATTATTTCTGGAGTATCTTCTGCTGTTAATAAAAAGGCATCTTTGTAATGGCATTGTTTACAGAAATAGGAGTCCACTGACTACCGCACCTCTGGAATCTTGCTTAATCCTCCTCCCTGGAGCTTGCAGTAATTGCCCTTAACACTATCTGTCCTGGTTCTTGCTTTCCCCTGTGAAACACATCTGCCCCTTTCTCTGCCAGTACAGGTTTTTTTATTTCAGATGTATCCTGGTTCTTAATTCTCGTCGTGCTTACATCAGAGTCCTGCGTACATCCATTGAGACTCTGAAAATGTACCTGTATAACAAGCCCTGTTGTTGAAGACTTAGCAAAGGAAGCTAAAGTGTTAATAGTGTGGGATGTCAAGTAACTTCTGACTCTGAAAATCCATTTTCTGCAGCTTTTTACATCTGCAAGGGCGTAGGAAAGATCTCTTGACTTGACAGTGTAATACAGCTAGTTTGGCTTGAAAGCACGGAATGCTGGACACTGCAGTTAGAGCAGGAGCAGCCTGCCCAGTCACAACTGTGAAAGTCTTCGTGAGCAGAAGGGGAAAACTGCATGATACAAGATGGGTGGGGTGCTAGGTAAAGCTTAAAGAAGATCCACAGCATCTGTAACACACCAACTGAATCTGATCGTTTTCTGTTTTCACCCAAGAGGTGACGCTTGCTTAGGAATATCCTTTGCACGGAATATGGAATCGTGTCTCTACAGTTCTACCAGTGACGCTGCTTTTTCGTAGCACTTGATTACTTCTTGAAAGTGACCTGTACAATACTTCAACGCTGCTCTGCTTTCCTTGCAAGAAGGGATAAGGTGGTGTCAAGGATGTAAACTTTAGCATAGTTTTCGTGCTGCTTTGTTTTTTGGTTCAGCCTGTTACATAATCAGAGCGAGCAAATGCACTTTTAGGTTCTGACTTTCATTACAAATTGCAAGGATTTTTTGCACTTGAGTTTCTCCACCTTTACATTACTGTGATTCTGTCTTGCTTTGTGTCTTTGACACTTCGAGTAGCTTTATTTTTGTTCTGTTTTGTTGAGCTAGGTCTGCACAGGCTGGGTTTTGCTAGTCATTTTCCGCACAACTAATGACTTTCTTTCTGGGGTAGGAGCTGCCTTCACGTGTTTGGAGACTGCGTTCCGTCTTGATGCTCTCCACAGACAGATGAAGCTCCTTGGAGAAGACAACCCAGTCAGCAAGCTTCAGGTTAAACTGGAGCCAGGTATTGCTTTTTTTTGAAGCTGCTACACACAACATTTCTGTATATTGATGCTGGAATATAGACCAAAAAAGACTAATTTTTACATATCCTTTATAAAAGAAAGGAGGAGGAAATACTGGTTTGTGAACCAGTCTAAAGGTAAAAATAAGGAAACTTGCCTTGAGGTTCTCTTTCAAGCTGACTAACTCATCTCTACAAACATTGTTCCATTTAGGAATAGAAAAGACTCACTGAGGAGAAACAGTGGGAAAAACTGCCTTGAAACCGCATGGTTTTGAGCTTCTGAATATGAAAAATAGTTTGTAATGGAAATATTTGGAAACATAAAAAATCCTGTGCTGTTAGATATTCCTCTTTGTATGTGCTCATGTAAGAGCGACCCACGTGTGCATAAGCATACCGATAACCGCACGTACTCGCTGTCCTGTTGAGCGAGCTGTGCAGAGGCGGGTTGGCTCTGCCCTGCGCCGGATACACGTCCGCACTCCAGCATCACGTGTCTTCTTCACTGATAGTTCTCTAGTCCTGTCACCACCACCGGAGGTGTGAAGCAGTCTTCAATCTCGGTGATATTTAAAACAAAATACAAGTGGAGGCGATACCGGAACCAAATGGAATGGAAAAGCGCGTTTTGGAAGTCTCAAAAAAGGAACAAGCAGTGATTACCTTATATTGGTATCTTTAAACATTTGTGGTATGGTGATTCCTTGAGTCTAGTACTGAAAGAACTAAGAGGTCTGTATAGTTGTGAGGGTTGGAAATGCATGTCTTCATTAGAGTGTCTTAGAGCATTGTTGTCTTCTACTTTCAGGTGTAAATCCTAGTAATTTAATGAACCTCTTCACCTATGAGAAAGGCTACTGCTTTGTTTACTACCTGTCCCAGCTCTGTGGTGACCCGAGACACTTTGACTCCTTCCTAAGAGTGAGTGTGGATAAGCATGTGTTCCTCTGGAGATTTAGTGCTGCTGGTTTTATCTTTTCTTTTTTTTTTTTCTTTTTTTTCCCCCAGGTTTTGCCATTGTGGCTAAATGATAGAGCTAAAGTTGAATACAAGGATATCTGAGATGGGAGAATGGTGTGGGCCTGTCATTCAGCCTAGATGATTCTTTCTACGAGATTTATCTGAAGTGAACGTGGTCATGCTCTTCTTCCATCTCAGATTCTGAGCTTATGAGGTGCCAGCTACAGTGTAGTAATGTATTCCTGCTGCCTCTTGTTCTGTGCTCCAAATAACTGGAAAGCTCTTCCAGCATAGCTTGTGACTGGAGCGATGCGACTGCGTTCACTACAACAAAGTATTAGCTTGTGGGTTTTTCTAATCAGGGTGACCAAGGGCACAGTTTCCTTTATTGGAGCAGTTTGGTGCCTTGGAGCATATTTGCAGAACCTGTAGAAAATTGTCACCTATTGCCTTGGTTTTGACAAGTGACACAACCATTGCTTTGTCTTATGGCTGCACGTGTGCTTTTCATCTCCTAGTCCTACACCATCACCTCATTTTGTTCTTGTTATGGTGCTTTCCTCATCTGGAGGGAGGAGTGAGAATATTTTCCTTAATTTTTTTTTTTTTTATTTAAACCTTCCAAATACTTGTTCTCACCCATCCATCTCTATCTTTACTGCATGCAGTGATTCTACATCAAAAGCAAGCTGTTTTTCTCCTACCCATCATTTATTCTTTTTACTGTTTCAGGCCTACATTGAGAAGTACAAATTTACCAGCGTTGTGGCTCAAGATCTTCTGGATTCCTTCCTGAACTTTTTTCCAGAGCTGAAAGAGCAATGTGTTGAGAGCAAAGCAGGTAGGAAATCGACTTCGCTAGCTGTAAGCACTGTAGAAAATCTGGATGGTAGATGTGCTTGGCTTGGAGGACGCATAAGAAAATGCTAAGGCAAACCAAAGCCTTTGGCAACAGCCAGATGCTCGTGTCAGAAATGGTTGTGGTGATTTACTGCTTCCATGCTGGGGAATGAGAACATCTTAAATTGCTGACGGGTTTTGGATTAATTAGCTGCATGGCCCTCAGTTAACTTTCTCATTAACTTATCTTTCACGCTGCGGACGGAATGATCAGTGCACGTGAGATTTACTCTTGCTCAAGTGCATGGAAAATGTGAACACACTTTGAAACTTCATCTATTTTAATTACAGAAAACATGCTTTGAGAACCATAACTTCTCCATAGGTTGTATCCATGCATATAGAATCTCTTCTGTAATGTTTTGCTCTCCCTTAGAGCTGTTGGTGGATGTACGAAAGGTCTGTAGGTGCTTATTAGCCCACTTGCTTAATGAAATGCGACTAATGTTATCCTGCCACGTGTCCATCCTCGCAAGTAATTCTTGAACCCATTGGTCAGTTTAAACCAGCCTGGCGGGACGTACAGCGTGTTCAGGGGATGTAGGAGAGAGGAGTTTCAGGGTAGGTGGCGTGGAAGAGGACGTATTGCCAAGGGTTAGGGAAGTGCTGAGGTGGTTGAGGGTCAAGAAGAGCTCTGTTAGAAACCAGGCTCTGCTCACTCTGCTGCTTGTGGAGAAACTTATTTTTTTTGTTTTAGTGATTGATTGTATAAATAAATTTAAAATTGCTTGTTTTTTCTGATGGGTTGGAGGAGTTTAGTCAGCCATCTCACCTCCTTTTTTTTTTTTTTTTTTAATGAAGCAGATCTTCTTCAGTCTTCCTCTAATGTCACTGTAACTATGGGTTGGTCTGATTTGCTATTGTTAGAACCTCTCCTAAGTGTGCTAGAGGCAGTCCTGAACCTTGAGGCAGCCAAGCCACCTGCAGAGGCTCCTGCTTGACATTTTTGGTGCTCCTTCTTCCAGGACTGGAGTTTGAACGTTGGCTCAATGCTACAGGACCTCCGTTAGCTGAGCCAGACTTATCTCAGGGATCCAGTCTGACGAGACCAGTGGAGACGCTCTTCAAACTCTGGACCACAGAGCCTCTGGACTCTGTTGCTGCTGCCAGCAGCGCTGACCTCACTAAATGGAGAACGTTCCAAACCGTGCTTTTCTTGGACAGATTGTTGGATGGGTCACCACTGCCACATGGTGAGTACTCTGTCAGGATAGTAGAAAAGTAGTCCTGGAATAATTAATTGAACTTTAAAGAGCCCTACCTCTCTTTCACCTTATCATTCAGTGTAAAGTCAGGTTAGATGGGGCTTTGAGCAATCTGATCTAGTGAAAGATGTCCCTGCGCATGGCACGGGGGTTGAACTAGATGACCTTCAAAAGTCTTTTCCAATTCAAACCGTTCTCTTAATTCTGTGATTTTATGATTCATTATTCTCTGATGACTCTCAAGCTTGACAAAAGAGGTCATGGTTCTTTCTCTGTGATGTGCTCTTTCCAGAGGTGATAAAAAAGCTTTCGGAATGTTACTCCTCTCAGCTGGACTCCATGAATGCAGAAATCCGTATCCGCTGGTTGCAGATTGTAGTCCGAAATGACTATTACCCAGACCTTTACAAAGTCCGTCGCTTCTTGGAAAACCAGGTACTAACTGCTGGATTAAAATCACTGCACCTCTCAGTGCATGAGACATGTGCATGAGAAATGCGACGTGAAAGACCTTGGAACTTCTGCTTCCTGGCCAAGTGTAGACCAGGTGTGTTGCGAAGGGGCTGAGCATGGCTCACCTGCTAGCGGGTGGGGAGGAACGGGCAGATGTAATTGGAAATGCCTACAGATAAACTCTGCTTTTCTAGCCTAACTCAATACCCTTCTCCCAGCTCTGCCCAGTGCATTTTTTTTGTGTTGCTTTGTAGCAGCCCTGGCTTTTCCAGACAAGAAATTTTCACGCTCCTACATCATATGATTGATTGAGTATTTACGCTTCAAGCAAGACTAGGGCTCATTCTGTAGTTTTTGTTGTGCAGGAGCAAAAGTTTAACATGTGTGTTCACTGTGGCCTCTTCTCCTTGGCCCTATAAAGAGTTCTGTCATTTGTGGAAGTAGCTCAGACTTAGCTTTTTTTTCAGTATAATTCATAAAAATCTTTGCATTTAAACTTATTTAGAATAGACCTGGCTGTCTCTTGAAGAAATGTGTTGGTTGTCTCCAGTCTGAGGTCATTCAGGGCTGCTGGAGTATCGCTGTAGAAGACCTGAACCTCTTGACTGTTATTGAAGTGATATTATCCAGTTTTCCTTTTTTGCAGATGTCTCGGATGTACACAATTCCACTTTATGAGGACCTTTGCACTGGCACCCTCAAGTCTTTTGCCTTAGAAATTTTTTACCAGACCCAAAACCAGCTGCACCCCAACTTGCGGAAAACCATCCAGCAGATCTTGTCACAGGGCTTGAATCCACTTCCTGCCATAGACACTACAGCAGTTGCTACAGACACACCAGCAATGGTGCTGGAGGACAAAGTCTCAGAGGCCACAAATGGTGCCATTTCACTCAGGGATGTTAATGTGTCTGCTTAGATCACCAGCTCATGCCAGCCATGAAGCTTGAAAATGGAGACAGAACAGAGGAAAGATACTGAGTGTCACCTCCTTTCCCTCAGCCCGTCAG
>JAVSBS010029196.1:20779-43647 GCA_033124195.1 Coracias cyanogaster | reverse complement strand
GCAGTGGTGGAGTCCCCATCCCTGGAGGGGTTTCCAAGCCATGGAGATGTGGTGCTGAGGGACATGGGTTAGTGGTGTCCTGGCAGTAATAGGTCAATGGTTGGACCTGATGATCTTAAAAGTCTCTTCCAGCCAAAATTATTCTATGACACTCTGATTCCATGATCAAGCGCTGTCCCCTCCGTGATATCTAGGCTGGGGATTTATTCTCTGGGCTGTGTACCACAGGAAAAGTGTCCAGTGGAAGGCAGAAAAGGAGATGCTGCAGGCAGGGTCAGGTCTTCTCACTGCTTTGAAGCTAGCCAGAGTCCAGCACTCTGAGTTCATGTTTTGTAGTCTTCCAAATGACTTCTGCTCCAGTCGACTCTGGAAGCTCCCTGCACAGAGGCTTAGGGGCTCCTGGAGATGCTGTGACCTGGGCAACAGTGGTCAGAGTCCAGGAAAGACAGGAGAGGGCTGGGACAGGAGTGGCAGGTGGTGGTAGCTGTCAGCTTTCATGCTTCTCCTGTTTGAAGGACTTTGGTCAAGACCCCCTCCCTGTCTCCTCCACCCCTTCTCACCCTCATTTCCATCTCCACCCTCCCCTCCCCTTCCCCTTGGACTCAGAAATCAAACTTGATGACTCTTCCATGAAAGGCTCCAAGGGTCAGGCGAAGAACAAGGAGAAGTCCAAGGCACCCAAAGACGACAAGAAAAAGAAGCAACAGACAGCCCCTGAGCTTCCCGAGAAGAAGAACAAGCAGAAGATTGATGAACTGAAGGTGGGTGTGTTGGCAGGGGAGGAGAAGGCCTTGCCTGCTCAGTGGCAGGCTGAAAGTTTGGTAGGATGGCAGTCCCAGCCACCTGGAGATCAGAGAAGGATGGGCAAACCCTGCTTGAGGCACCTGGCCTGTCTGAGGGGTATCTAACCCTAGGTCAGATGTGTCTTGGGACTGCCAGCTTCTCTCCACAGTTTGAAGGAGTCTGAGGTTACAAGCTTTAGAGACAAAGGATTGCCCTGGGATAGGATCATCCTTGGGACAGCTTGGATGTGCCTTGGATGGAGGGGAGAGTTGTCCATCCTGCCCATGGCTGGCCCAGCCAGGCCACAGGGCAGGAATGGGCTCTGGTTCAATGTGCTGGCCCATGATGTTCAGTAGGATTAAGGTAGTCTGAGGTTCTGGGCTTCAGAAGGGGTTTGAACCTGGCTCTTGCAGAAAGGGGGCAGCCACTCTGCCCGTTCTCTTGTATGTTATTAGTTTGGGGAGATGCTTGTGACACCAATGCAATAATGCTGGAGATCCTTTCCCTTCCCAGAGAGTTGGGCACTGGGAGGTGAGGTATCCATGTTCCCTCTGAGTTGACTTGAGTAGTCACTATATCTTTTACTCACCTCTTTTTTGTTTGTTTGTTTTTTTTTGACCTCCTTTAACTTTCTGCCATCTCAGGTCTTCAACAAAGAGCTGGAAACAGAATTTGATAACTTCGAGGACTGGCTGCACACCTTCAACCTGCTGCGTGGGAAGATTGGGGACAATGATGACAATGCAACAGAAGAAGAGCGGATAGTGGGGAGGTTCAAAGTGAGTTCAAAGGAAGCTCAGGAGAGACCTTCTGGCTCTCCACAACTCCCTGAAAGGAGGTTGGAGCCAGGTGGGGTTGGGCTCTTCTCCCAAGGAACAAGCAACAAGACAAGAGGAGTCCCCATCCCTGGAGGGGTTTCCAAGCTATGGGGATGTGGTGCTGAGGGACATGGTTTGGCAACAGATTGGTAGAGTAGGGTTGTGGTTGGACTCGATCTGAAAGGTCTTTTCCAACCTAAGTGATTCTATGATTCTTCAGTTTAAGCTCTGGAGGTATATGAGGCAGCTCGTGGCTGAGGAGGGAAGTTCTTTACCAAGAGGTGACTCCAAGCAGAAGCCCATTGTGGTGCTCTGAATTTGCCTCCTGTGTGAAAAGCTCTCTCAGCTGACTCTGGGGCAAAGCAATCTCCTGAGGCAGGACTGAACCTCTGGGAATATGGCCTGTCTGCTCTCCCTGCATGCTCCTATGGATCCTCAGCAACATTGGCCTTCCACGGAGACTTCTGGGTCTGAGTGTATCCAAGGAGGGAGAAATCTGAAGAAGAAATATTGAAGTTGTCAGATACTGTGTTGTCATCAACTCAAATTTAGGGTTAATCTTACTGCAGCTACATGCTCTGCACTCAAAATCCACGACCTGCCCAGAAAAACAAGTTGGTTTTGTGATTAAGAACCTGGGTGGGGGTTGGAGACTCTAATGAAATTTGATGGTCAAGGATTTCCTGAAGTTCACTTATTACTTTTCTTTCTCTTTTCCTCTCCTTCCCCATCTCCCCCAAGTCTTCCATCCCGTGGAGTGCTCGTACTGCCGGTGCGAGAGCATGATGGGTTTCCGGTACCGATGCCAGCAGTGCCACAACTACCAGCTCTGTCAGAACTGTTTCTGGCGCGGCCACGCGAATGGTCCTCACAGCAACCAGCACCAGATGAAGGAGCACTCCTCTTGGGTAACTCGCCTTTGCTTGTCCTGCTGAAACAACCACCTCTGTCCTAACTTATCCTGAAAGTTGCAGTTTTTGTAGTAGAAGAAGAGCACAGTAGGACTTCTAAAGGTTTTCAGTGTATAAATAGGCGAAGTGTGGTGGTTTTGTTACAGAATCGCAGAATGGTGGGGGTTGGAAGGGATCTCTAGAGATCATCTAGTCCAAGCGCCCTGACAAAGCAGGTTCATCTGGGGAAGGTCTCACAGGAACTCATTAACAATTTTGTGCCACTTTTCATAGAATCATAGAATGTCAGGGGTTGGAAGGGACCTCTGGAGATCATCGAGTCCAACCCCCCTGCCAAGCAGGACCATAGAACGTAGGGCAGGTTACACAGGAACGCATCCAGACGGGTCTTGAAAGTCGCCATATATATAAAATACATACAGAATAATATATCCAATTTGCTTAGTGCTAGAGCAAGAGAGAAATCCATTGGTTCCAGAGATGCACTTTTGGCCACTGTTTCCCTTTTCTGGAGCACATCAGCAACTTGGTAAAATACAACGTATTGTTGAAATGTAATGTATTGTACTCTGGGCTGCCTCATGGCACTTCGTATTGACTGAGATATTTATTTAATAATTAATCATCTCCTGAATGAAATGCTTCCACATGTATTCAGCAACATCTCTAGATGTCTTACATATGCACCACACATTGCTGCAAAATGAAAACAGTGGACTGAGACATTAATTTTAGGAAAATGCAAACAACAGCAGGATGACATTTTCTTAACTAGTTAAATTTCAAGGAGAAAATGGGATAACTTGACAGTTTCAAGGGTAGAAATGCATTTAAGCTGCAACAACAAAAGACTAAATGAAGGGTCCAAACTTCTATGTCAATATAGAATTCCAAATTTGGTTTAAGAATATGACTGAAATTACAATAAAAATACAGCATCTGTACTTCACATAGGAAACACTTAAAATCACCAAAGTTAGGAGTCTGTATAAACGAAAATAGTGATTCCAGTCATCAGAATCTGCGATGCCGGTGCCACGAGCAAGAACACTAAAATGGAATCATATTTCCTCCCCTCCTTTGTATTTTCTGCCGTTAACGTCCCGTTACATATTACTGAGCTACCCAAGTTGCCAGTTCCTAGTTCGTGGACACAGACTGGGCCCATTTGCCCGGCTCAGAGGCAGCGCTGAGCAGGGAGCACTGCAGGCCATGCACTATGCACTCCAACTTCTGCTAGATCAAGTAGGGTCAGAGCTGACTGGGAGGTAATAACACCACCAGACCCAGGGCAGCTCTCTGCTGAGACACCAGGTTAGCTATTAGCCACGATCCATCAACACATCCCTGACACCCAGGTATCTCAATTAGCCCTGGTATTGCACACTCCACCTTTTAACACCCTAGATAACCTTGTATAGTGCAGAACATACACAGGTCAATCACAGTGCTTGAGGCCTGAAAAATGATGAGTATAGAAGAGGATATGTCCTCCTCTTAGCAGTGCTGCCAACCTAAAGCCCATGCAGTGTCCCAAAGAGCCCTGCTTACAGCCCTTTCTGCTCTGTGCCATGATTCATTCCGTGCAGCAGATCCACTGGACAGACACTTGACAGATGATGGCTGCCCCTTTTCTAACATGGACCTTCTGGGGTTACCACTAACAATCCATATTCTTCCTTCGGTATATAGTCTGGCATGAAAACATCACAGCCTTTTGCTGAGATACTGAAGGGGAAAAAACCCAAAACAAACCTGCACAATAAAAACCCCTAAATCCAGACAAATCCAGATCCAAGCAAAAACTCCTCTTACTCCTTTGCTGAATTTAACAAGTTTGCACAGTGGCAGCTGTAGCTTCCGAGGCCGTGATTTGCCACATAGCCCTCTGTTTACAAATATGTCACAAAAATAACTCTATTTGCCACAGGAGAACACATATTTATTAAAACCTAAACAGATCACATGATAATTATCAAAAGTGCAGAGAAGACTTCTCACTTCCATTCCTTAAATCACCTGCAAAAAATACTACTCATATGAAAAAAAAAATCTCTTCAAAGAGCTGCATCCACAAATAGATCAATGTCATCTAAGCACTGAAACAAGATCAAATCTACCTCTCCAGATGGAGCACAGTCAAAAAGTTGACACTTCAGAAAAAAAAAACCCATAGTGATTTAAACAAAGGAAGAAGAGGGGAGAGGAGGGAATAAGAGGAAAAGGAGGAAAAAGAAGGAAAAATGTGAGAAAATCTGGAAAATGCATGTTTTCTAGAGGAGTCTTTTTTTGTTGTTGCTTTTCCCTCTCATAAAACTAGGTCTCCTGGATACTCTAATAAATGGATTTTGAGCATAATTTACTAGATTACCAACTACAAATTGGCCTTACACATCACAGTTACTCACATCAATCCCTTCTACAATGGCATTAGTACAGACAAATGGCTCAGGAAATAACCCATTCACACTAGGAAACAAATTATCCCACAACAGTATCCACACAGCAAAGCTTTTACAATATCTACTGTGTAAACACAAGTAATTAAAAAATTAAAAGAATCTTGCTGAATCAAGACTTAGGTTATGATTGTGTTCCTTAAAAGTAGCATTTTATTATGAAAATTCAATTGATCTCAATCTAGGTCTCTAACACCTACACACTTAAGTAATTTTATATCTAAGTAGCACCATTAACCTAAATGGGATTACAGGAATGTGTTTGCTTCTCATTTTGAATACGACTATAAAGGATTGGGGCTACCAATAGCTTATTTCTAGAAATGCAACTGCTCAACCAGTCATAAAGAAAATTTTCTTAAACTATCAGTTTACAAGATTAACAGCTGGTAAAAGATGTGATCTTCAGAACAAATCACCATATAAAAATTCAGTCTTTTTCTTTTTAATAGACTGTGCTTACTGCTCACCTGTAATCTTTTATTCTAAATCACTGAGCATAAGAATCGGTTATTTTGCAAACATAAGGCATCAGTTTTGATGTAAAAACTAAATAGAACATTGCAGAATTCTTAGTTTTATGAGAGCTTCAAAAAAAAGAATTCCTATTTCCCTAACCACTACAGATGTTAGAGACACCAAATGTTTCTGGTGGCAAAAGGAGAGCAGGTTAAGGACAAGACCCTTCCTGTTACAGTAAGTGTGTCAAAATAGAGTCCTGTTACCAAATAAAATACTTTTAAGCCTATACATCCCCAGAACTCCATAATGACTAATTCCCACTGAACATAGAAAAGGACAGAAGGACCATCAATGCTTAGAAAAAAGAATCAGGATGACATCATTGCCTGTCTGCTAGCCAGGAAAGGAAGAGAGGGATTATCTGAACATTGAACATCTGGATTGTGTATATAAAGGCAATGAAGGATTTTTATACATATTAGTTCACTGAGTTCCACTGAATTTTTATCTTACAAAGAAACAGTAGTGCTACAATACACTTTTATAATGACAAAGCAACAGGAATTCCAGTGGTCCGAGTTACGGAATCAAAAGATACACAAACGGATTTATCATACCCTGGTTCTTTGCCATATTTAATTGAAAAAAATTGGCAGATACTTGAACTTAGAACTCTTTATTTTTGAGTTAAAACTATGTAGCTTGGTAACACAGGGTTCTTGTTCCTGTTAGGGCTTTGGATACAAAGATTGTAAAATACATGATTCTGATCATACTGAAGATCAAAACATACTCAGTTCCCCATCTTAGTATCATAAATACTACTTACAAAAACCTTATATGTGAAGTGCTCCAATTTCTTAAGAATACAACTCAAACCAAATTTATATTTTTGCATTTTTCTTCACAACACAGCATACAGTCCTTGCATAAAAGTTGCAACTATAATAGTTGTGTATAGACTCAACTAGTCTGTGTATAGCAACCCCATAAAGTTGCTGTGCAAAAAACCCCCTTTATTCTAGATAGGAGTACTATGCAAAGAAACATTCTTACCTTGCACAGTTAGAGTTGCTGATGCTTCAGCTTTTCCAACCATATTTTCTGCAACACAAGTATATGAGCCCATGTCTCCTGCCATAACTTTCCGGATTTTCAAGGTATGATCATCACGGATTTCATATCTTTAAATATACATAGCAATAAACAATGAATAGGAATAATAGAACTTTGTACAATTTCTGTAACGGGTAAAAATATGGCAGGTTTGCTCTCAAATATATTTATTCCTGCTTTTTCCTTAAAAATAAAAATACATATAAATCCTTATAAATTGGTAATGTAAAAATAAAGTTTAAAAGGCAAAACATATCTAACATTTGGAAACCTTAGTCTGACTTCATTTGCAACTTGAGTTTGTTTTACTGATGTCACTAGAATTTCACTGGCCTAATACAATTGTAAAGCTCTAACAATGTTTTAATTGTTAGAACTCTTTTAACAAGTAAATGCAGTAATAGTTATTATTCTCCCTATAATTTTTCTACCTGAATAAAGGATTTTTTTAATATGGTTGAAAATAAAATATTGCTCCCAAGAAGATCACAATTGCTTGAAAGTCAAGATAAATCATGATCAATTCTATCATTTTTTTGTAAAGAACAATGCAGCCTTTTACCATTTGCCCTCCTTTCACCACCTTTTTTCTCTTCATTGTATAATGCAGTCAATGTGTTTCTCCTTATGGGAAGTAGATTTTTCTCTTAAAAATGCTATAGATTTCATTAAAGCTACAGACTAGATAAATAGGAATCTGGATTTGGATGGCCAGAGCCAACTGTTACAGGGTTTCTTCTTTTAATCCACACCCCTAATAGGTTTTTAACCAATAATTAGGAATTAAAAATAAATAAATGATCTATTTCTTTTTAATGAGATGTTTTGCTTTTTGGCCTGAATTAGAGAAATGACAGGAAAAAAGAAGTTAATTGGAAACTTAATAACAAAAATACGTATAACCAAGGCAGCTTTCTACATTACCAGGCTACATTTTGCATCAATGTATACTTCTTGATATTTTAATCTAATTGACTATTTGTTATACATTCTCCAAAACTTTTAGCAATTGCAAATTATTAGGGTGATGAATTAACCTTGTATCAGATATTACTGACTGAATTTAATTGCTTTTTGTTGTATATGTCATGTGTTGTCACAACAAAAACTTGAGAACAAACCATTCTCAAATTTCAATATAAATTGTAACTTAAAATAGAGTTCAGTGGTAATGAGAAATGTTTTAATAGATCAAGCCAGGCCTTCTCCATTAAAGCAAAAGAAATGCTAGCTGTCAAATGCTCAATGGCTACATCATATAACAAACTAAATGTCATTAAAAATGACTCCATTTACTGCACCTTGCTTTTGGTAATTCACCATCATCTTTCCTCCATCTTACTGTAGGGACTGGGTCACCTCTTGCTTCACACTTAAACTCTGCACTATCATCCACAGTTACAGCCAAATTACTTGGTCTCTTCACAAAAGATGGTCTCTCTAAAAGGAAAGCAAAGAAAAAAAGGCATTAGTCCAGCAGTTCCGTACCCAAACTGCGATTTTTCCAGAACTGTGGCTGCTAAAGCAAGGGGTGCATGGTGATTAATCTGACAGACGTGCCTTTGGCACCACTCTTCTCACTCCCAGCCCCAGGCAGAAGACCCATATCTGTAGCCCCACAGATGGCCAGCACTGTAAACCTCAGCTCTCAACAGTGGCTCAGGATCCAAACATAGACTTCGTTAGTTTTTTATGGATAATCATCAGAGCTAATATAGCTAAAGGAAAACACCTTCTCCACATAAAATCTAAATACACATCGATCCTCAGGTAGAAGTAGGTCTGCTGCAAGGATCCAGACAAATGACCACTCATCTGCTGCACTGTTTCAAAAAGACAGAAGGCACACACCAAATACAGTTTCACTGGAGGTTTTGACTCAATGGTGCTTCTAAATTTGAAAGCTAAGTAAGGCCCAGCACCGTACCTCTATAAGGTCGCTTGCAGGTGTCAGCAGCAGATACTGTTCAATGCCATAATTTCCAATGCTACAATATTAAAAAGACAACATTTTCTTTCACTAACACACATAAAAGAAAGAAATCCCCCCAAACCCCACAATGTCCTATCTATAATTTTGTTCATTAAAAATGCTGTTATCCCTGGCACGGATGACCCAAGTCCTGGTTCACCAGCATCAGATGAATTGCTGCATACTTTTACTCGGGCTTTCTGAAACGAAATGGGACCTCAGTATAGGCTGCGCTATTCTGGCAACCCAGATACTAGCTGGAAATTTCAGGAAGGAGATCGACACACTTTTCTACCTGCAACAGGGTTCAAAGATTTATGGTGTTGGGCTATTCACAGTTTCATAGTTCCATACCAAGCTGAAGTACAGTGAGGTTTGCACACACGCAAGGAATAATAGTATTTTTAACAATTTCTGGGATACTCCAGGAAGGATTACCTGTCTAGATGACATCAGGATGTGCATAAAAGAACAAGGAAGGTTTAATAGGAGAGTGCTCGGTAGGTTCCTTTGCCTAAGGCAGATGACCTTTTTGCCCATAAACCTGTGAAAGCTCTGAAGGAGCTAAGAAGGCAGTTGCACGTTTTGACTTGTATGTATTAAAGATACAAATATCATCCCTGGAACTGTAAGAGTCTGAAGCCACTGGCACAACCAGGAAGTGTGACTACCCCAAAATATGTCACAAATTTCTCATAGAACAGAAGGATAAAGGGGCAATCTCATACTCTTAGTGTCTCACATTTCTGTTTGAAAAAGGCGGTTCTGAATATTACTTTGACTTTGCAGATAAAGATATAAGGATACAGAGATTCAGTATTCTGAAACCTCAGTGAATGGTTCAAAAGGGACTGAAGTGGAAATGTGATGAAAAACTGAACAAAACCCTATAAAAGAGCTTCCTTTATTCTTGAGGATGTCCAGACCTTGTGTTGTAGAAAACTTACCTTTGCTTGCAATGCTAGGCAAATAATGTTAGATGAAATAACAAGCTGATCTTTAAGCTGTCAGTTCTAGCCTGGGTTCATATACAAGAAGTGAGAAATAAAACAGAGACCTACTGACATGAATCTAATTGAATTAAACAAATGCAAACACAGACATTCCCCCCGACGTTGGCCCCTTACTTTTAGGCGCAGTAAAAAACCAATCTGAATGCAAGAAAAGAACACTCTGGATTAAACTTCAGAGTAAGAAGATTTTGGGGAAGAATATTCAACTTAATTAGGCAAGAGAAAAAGGATTGATCTGGTAAGGCTGGGACTGCTGCACAACGGCAAAACCCACAAGAGGCACATTGTTCTCTAGATCAGATTCCTAAAGGAAGAGTAATGGTCTGAGAGCTTTTGTCTGCCTAACACTCTTATTCAAATGCATGAACAGATAAGAGAAATCAGCCCTGATTTAAGTATCTATCTTTCTAACAAGATTGTTTAGTAAATACACAGAAAGCTTCGTTTCACGTTTTAAGTGAAAACTAGATGAAGAAAAAGGCACAGATAGACCTCTCTCTGTAACACATCCCTCTTACAGGTGTTCAGCAAGAGTAACATTGGCCAGTCCATACCATGATTCCCTTGTTAGTAGTAGTCTAGTGATAAGTAATTATCTGATACAGTTAACTAGGATCCCATTGACAAGACTTTACTCATGTAACTATGACTTACTTTCAATTCTAGATTTTGCTTGGCAGTTCTAAAAGTCTATTTGACAATAAACTTCCTCCTATAGTGCTTCAAACGTGCCCATAAATTAAAAAAATTCCCAGGAAGTCTTTCTTAGCTTCTAAAAAGTTACACACCATCTTGCTGGATATTTATTTTCAACAACTTTAAGATGGAATACAATCTCATTTTACCACAGAAAATCTTCAAATAAAACTGAACAGGACTTCAACTTGCCTGAGTCTTAACTCTAAAAAGATCCCAGATGAAAGTGCCTAAGTCTAACAAGACAGATCTGTAACCTGAATTAAAAAAAAAAAAAAGCAAGATCCAGGACTACTGCAGCAGCACCGTGATGGAAACCACTGTTATAAACCATGGCTTCAATTGATAAAATATCTATTCCTTCTGCTATCTCTGAGGTATTTAAACTATATTGAGCATCCCCTGCTTTAGTGTAACACAGGACACAATTTGAGTGAAAATTACGCAAGGTACACCTACAGTGATCATGAAGGAATTCTGAGATTGCACTTGGGAGTTACAGTTTCCTTTCTGCAATAGCAACAAAAAGTGAAATTTTCTGCCAAGCTCAGTTACCTTAAACGAAAACATAGTTTTGGATGCTCAGAGGAACTATCATTCAGACCACTTGAACAATTAGACCTGTTGCATCTTTACAAGACTTCATACACACAACTATAAATGAAAGAATAATTATTTAGAATAGAAATACACAGTAACACTTCCTTCAATGAGAGTAAAAAATTAATGTTAATTTTTGTTTTGCTATTATTTTACAATACTAATTCAGTCAGTGGAAGCTGGAACTATTTTGAGTTCAAGAACTATGTAAGAAAGTGTCTTCCAATAGCAAAAACATTCCAAGGTGGATTGCAAAGCCATTAACTGCCAGCCTTTCACTGGAACCCAACCTTGAGTAAAAATATTTTCAACATACACTTGGAAAAGAAAATGGATGAGAATGATCCTTAATAAAAGACTGACTAGGAAAACCAAAAGTTGGACACTTTCATTAGCACAGTCTTAAAAGAAGAGTTCTTACCTAAAACAGTGAGCTCTGCAACTTCACTTTCACGTTCTCCAACCATATTTGTTCCAACACAAACATATTTGCCAGCATCATTCTTCCTTGTGTATGTGATCATAAGCTTTCCTCCTCTGATCTACGACAAATCAAGGATAATAAAAAACACATTAATATGAGTTAGCAATTGTCAGAGGTTTTGTTACAAATAATTAAAACTGTCAGTGATTTCCCAGATCACACAAAAAAAGTGGGAAAAAAAAGCTTGCTATTAACCTAATTTCCTTATTTTTTTGCAAAAAAGCTTGCATCTTAGTTTTACATCAGCATTTTAAAGTTTCTTAGCTTTGGAGTCCTACTACTCCTTTCTTCATTCTGCCTAATGTAAGACTGCCTGTTCAACTGCCTGTTTAATGCTTGTTGGCCAGAAAGACTACAATTCCTTCCTATGTAGTACCACAGTTTGACATTATCAGGTGGAGAGTAAAAAATAGCACTAGACATAAATCCCATTTTAACATTGTGTTGCAATTACTTCTAGACAAGAAATGCATGTACATTATCCTACCATTGGTCATGCTTGTTATTATTCATTAATTTTGTGTTTGTTTTGGCTTTCATTTCTTAAGGAAATGAAGGAAATTTTTTATTCTTTAGTTCTTCACATTTAAATAAGTAATTTTAAAGGCTGATAAGCAGCTGGGCAGAAGCAATTAAATCCTTACTGGGAAACAAATAACATTCTGCTCTTAATTCTGCATTCAGTTTTTGGAAGATAATGGCATTCCAGTAATGTCCAAACCAGAAAACATACTTGCCCTTTGTGATTCCAAATCTTACTGTTTTATATAAAATACAACAAAACCCAAAAATACGAAAATAAAAATACCTGATCTCCCTTTGAAAGTATTTATTGTCCCATTTGATTGACAAAATGGTTGACCCAGTTTCAAAGTTCAGCATAATGTGGAAAAATTTGTGTAGGCAACTGAATACGTACAAAGTTTACTTTAATATACAAAAATAGCACTTAATTACATTTTTAAGTAAATATATGCTTATGAGAACAATCACATATGAAAACCACCACAGTTCAAGGCATGAGTGGAAGTACACAATAAATAAAAGCCACATAAGAAGCTACATGAAAGGGTCTAATGTGGTCAGTGACAAGGAGGAGAGTGTTCTTTATATGAGATATTTTGCTCAAGTTGCCTGCAGCTAGAAATCTATCCCTGAAAATTTGACATCTTGAGCAGTGTTGGGCTCTTATTATCATTGTAAGATGTACACACACAAAGATGACAGTCAGTTATTGAGATAAATGAACGTGCATGTGTAACGTAGATAGCGTTGCATACAAATTTCATTCTGTTGCCTTTGGCACTTGCTATTTGAGAACAGAAAAGATATGTCCTTTATCATCCAGAAATCTAGTAATGCTGAAATTTCAACGAGGATTTGAGGCGTGAAGAATGAAAAAATAAAGGTGACCTGCAAATACACTTTTTTCAACAATCTGTGTGCATTTTTAAATTGCTGACTGTCTGAACTGGCAAGTATACGAAAGAGAGTGCAAAATATAACTAGAAGTCTATGTATATCTATTCCTGGTCTACACCTCTCTAAATCACAGAAAGCTATTTATTTAAATTAATCTATACGAAGGATTTTAAAAAAATAATTAGAAAGATTTACACATGCATTTTATGATACTTGTATATCCAGATACACATGTAGAAATATGTGTTTTACATGTGTTTGAATATTGAATGCTCTGGATTTAACAAAGAAACATCTTTACATATCACAAGAATTTACCAGATCGGCTGATGATTTCAAATCCATGTAAACTCAAAGGAGTGATTTTCATGCATGTCTTAAGTCCTACTGACATTCAGTAGCATTTGTGCTCCTCTGTGATGTTTGCACTTAAGAAAATTCCATTCAGAGACATTACAATATGACACAATTGTATATTTTGCACGGATTGTAACCTCCAGCAAGAACTATCCTAGCAATTTCATCTAGGAATCACTACACGACTCTCTTCAAAGCATAGATAGACAGAAACACTAAAGCAGAAAGATTTGAACAACTGAAAAGTCATTGAAAGTCGCTTCTCTTTTAAGCTGACATTTTCATAAGGAAGGAGAGGCATAGGAAACATTCCCCCATGGACTTTGAAGCAGACTTCCAAAGATGTTGGCAAGCCTAGTGAAGGAAGCTGTGCTTCCAAGATGGAATTCTGAACGCATTTGGTTTACTTTTCCTAGTGGTTTTCCTTTGTCAAGCTTTTTTGTTTGCTTGTCTGTTTCTTTGTTTCCCTTAAAATGGAAGAAAGGTTTAGACCTTTAACTACAATGATGGCTATGCCATATTAAATTGTGATGAATTACACAGTTAAAATAAAATGTACCACAAGTGCATGTGGAATTACATATGTTTGTAACTAGTGCATTAACAGATGGCTAGATGAAAGTGTACTTCCGCTGTTAATTTACTACCCAAGTTTTCCATTACATTTTAATAATTAGGTACCCACCATCTCAGTAAGATTGATCAGGCCCTTATTTATTAACAAAACATTGCAAAACAGATCTGCAGCAACGACAAGCTTATGTTCTCTGTCTGCAATGTTTGCCACTTTTTCCTTCAATAGGAAATCCTAGAAATACCCATGGACTGTAGACCAATGGCATTAAATAACAAAGTACACAATGAAACACATGGCTGTGAATTTTTGTAGGAACGCGTAAGAATTAGTGCTACATTTATTTGTCTTACTAAGTTCATAGGCAGTAATTCCAGTACTGTAAGTTCATATCCAGTATTTAGAGCAGTAAAGAGCCAAATCACATTTGGGGCCATTATACAAAATCTTGCAAATCAGAACTATTCATAGCCTGTGGATACTTAATAGCTAATCACAGCATTTTAATTTAAGTGCTTTGGCTCTTCTCATATTGTGCCCCTGCCTGAGACCACACCAGCTGGACTTTATAGTAGCAAATGATATGATGGTTTGAAAAAGTGACAGGCAGTGTGACATTTCATTCCAAACCTCCAGAATAGTCGCTACCATATTGAGTACAAAAAGAAGTTCTTTCTTCCTAGTAAACAAGATATAGCAAACAGTTGCATTACACTGCTCTGCTAGATACTGCATACCATGGGAAAAGAATTGCTTTGCTAACTGCCAAAGCTTTAAGTCCAGCTTTGGAAAGATGGAAGCAAGCATCATATTTCATTTATACAGAAACGATGCCAAGGCACTTTTTGACTTTTCATGTGTCTTCAGAATTTTGTTCTGTGCCTACCAAGAAATGTATCAGGGCTGTGCAAGTAGAGGAGACAAGAATAGCACGGAATACTGATGAGAGAAAAAGATTGTGATTAGCAGTTCACAGATGATCTTCAGTTGCCTGTAACACGTATGGATCACTCTACGTACGTTAAGAGAATATGCGATAGCATGGTGACTTAGAAAGACTTATTGAAAGCTATTTTCTATGACCTGCCTGCCTGACCATATTTTGCTCCTCATGAGTAAATTGTTCATTCAAGCAAGTCCACTTCATTTACTTCTTTAAACAATAGTTGGAGATGTTCATACAGAAAACTCTAAGCACCCACAGAGTTAACTAGGTACAGAATTGTAAATTATGGCCACCCAGCAGCAAAAAATCATATACAAATAATGAATCAACTCAGTCAGCCAATAAATTAAATGCATAAAAACGTACCCAAGGGTTCTACAACATACCACTAAGTATTCAGTATAGCTGTACACATATATATACTTATTATGATACCATATTTTATATATCTATATGTGTTGTCTATGCGTGTGTAAATTTATGTATAAATCCATACCCATCTGTCTGTGTTAGGAAATATTTTTTTATATGTGGGTGATTCATTTACTTCTCACAGAAATGTGCTATGAAGTATGAGAAAGAATGAGGCCATAAGAGAAATGCCTGGGAAGTCCAAATATAAAGGTGACTGGCATTTTTTAATTTTTTTTTTTTTTCTCCTAGTTTCATTCTGTTTAATAATGAAATCTGGTCTGTTGCAAAATAAATCTAAGGCAAACTTAAATGTGTAAGAAAATGAAATTTAGACTTTAGTGAAATACTGACTTTCTACATATGAAATACTACAAATTTAACATATTTCAGTCCTCTACAGTAGAGCATACATAATGTCACATTTTGTTTAAAAGAAATGTGACAGGCACATGATATTAACCTCTCAGACATAGTCTTTGCTTTAAAAGTGTAACACCTAATTATAAATGACAATAAAACAGTTAAAGAACAAGGTGAGTACAGACAATTGTAATTAATAGTGTCACCAATGGTAGACACAAATAAAATGGAGCTTTTCTTTCTTAGTTAGGAAACACAGAATTTGCTCACTTCCCTCTATCCCCAAAGCAGATTAGTATATCCATATTATGATTTACCATTGGAGCACAGACTGTAAGGCACGGAATGTCAGCAGTAGAAGATAACCTTGCAGTTTTAAAGAAGTTTAGCAAAAAAGAGTATAAATAATACCCATCTTAAATTTCTATTTAAAAATGTACATCTTGTTCCAAGCCTTGTGAATCTGAAGTATTCTTCTCTACCTATTAGAGCATGCTTAAATATCAGACACCAGACATCAAAACGTGTTTGGAATAGGTCTTCAACAATGATTAAAGCTTGTTTTTGTTCAACTTCAAAGTTCAGATAGAGGAGTCTGTCCTGCTTTCGGTTCCATTCTCTGGGACCCCAGGAAGGTACATGCTGGCTCCTTCAGATCAAACACACACAAAAATCTATTTGAAAGAAGTTTAAAACATACTTTTAAGTGGTCTTCCTGTGCCATAAATCTGTCATGACAAAGTGCAAGCCGATTGTTCCCCTCTACCATACAGACCAACAAAACAGTCTTGCAATGAAGACAGGCCTGAAAGTTGAGTCTAAAAAGAATGGTGCAAAATGTATAGGAAGACAGCTTTACTTAAAAAGAAAAAGCATTTAAGGTAGATAAAATGACAATAGATTCAAGCTGCTGCTTCTGGCACCCCTGCCAATTTGGCCAGGATACATCAGAGTCAGAATCAGATTCAAGCCCACTCATGCGACAGCTTTCCCCTCTTTTATGGCCTCATTATAAATGGATGTATCTACAAGAAGATGGATATCTACAAAGGCTTAAGGGTTATCTCTGTCCTGAATTATTTGGTGACTTCAGAGGCAGCTGAGGGTTATTCAGCCATTGGCATTATCACAAGACACCAAATATCAGAATTTCCATGTGTGTTTGATACTTCACCCAACTAACAAGATCATGTAAACAGTCAAGATATATGCAGCATGTCATAAATCAACTGCAAAAAAAGAAAAATCCATACCTCAGCATACACAATTTTCAGAAGTTTAGAATTGTAACAATCCCGAACTTACTTTCTACAAACACTTGGCTTTTGTTGATCACAAAGGAAAATTTAATTCAAAATAGGCCGTATTGGCTCACATTAACCAGACAATTTCTGAACAGACTGATGAAATATTTTGCTGACCAGTAAAATATTTTCCTGAAACATTTTCAGTTACAGTACAAAACACTTAGTATGTAATACCTCCTTTCTTATTATAAACCAAAATTAGAAATCTCCTACAACAAAAGCATTTTACAGTTGCCTTCATGGCCTTAAATCTGCTTTACCAAGATCTTCAACAACAAAAACTCCACTTGCCTCAGAAACTGCTTTTCACAATACTGAGTACAGAAATCCCACTAAATTTAACACATGGACAACACATAAGCATGTCTTACGCATCAGTAAAAAATACATGGAATTAACCAATCCTTCTGCAACACCCAAAGAAAGCGTAGCTGAGCCCAACACGGGAATGACATGTTTGTAATGACAACTATGATACTTGTGTAAAACTGTAAATTTAATGTCATGCATATGTAAGCTTTCACTGCAATCAGTGACAGAAATCAGAAATTAAAGTGAACTTGAACTGAACTCGGTATCTGTATCTCTTAGTTTCTCTCCCTTAAGCAAGTCAGATGATTTGAAGTATCTGTTACACACAATTTTTCTTCTAAGCATTACCACCACTGTGTTATTTACACCCTTGGAAGACTAAAATCCTGTATCAGCTGGGGTTAATTTGCCACACAAAATCTCAGAGTTTCTAATTACATTACTTAAACTATCACAAATGTGATACAGAAAAATAATCTTAACAAACCAAAAATTCTAAAACATACAAAAAATTCCTACCTGGTTACTATAAATAAAACCCAACATAGCCCAAATCCACAGAGGAATTTAGCAACCCATTTCCCACTGAGAGTGTCTACACTGCAAAAGACAGACGCAAGGCAACTCTGCCAGGCTGTGTCAAAAAGTCACCAAGAATTAAGCCAAAGGCAGATTCAGACCCTCTCTCCAGGGACCACAAGAGCCCATTTACACAAGCAGGCTCTACAGTGACTCTGCACGCTGCAGAGTACACCTAAACCCTGCAGACAGCACTGGGGGGATGGAGGGAGAAGAGTACCCACCACCATGACATTTCAGAAGGGTATGGATTCTGCTGCTGCTATCAAGGGGATTTCATTGTAGGTATTGACCAACATTGTCTTACTTTTCTAAGCCTGGAATTAATGTTGGCAGTACTATGACATGGATTTAAGACAACTTGATATCATGGGGTGTAGTTCATCAATAGGAAATTTCCTACTTTCCCCTAAGGAAACAGGAGCTGTGCAGAGCATGAGTCTCCAACAGCATAGTTCTAACTTTCAACTTCAAAGTTTAGAAGCATAGGTAGATAAAACTTCACTAAGACTTTTAATCTGATGAAAGGCATTTCTGAGAGTGCACATCTCTCACAGTCATTGTGTCAAAACACAGGATTTTTCAAGGTCCTGATACAGGGTCTTCTAAAAGGAACTTTTCTGACAGGACTCAAGTTATCAAGAGCTTTGAAGCAAACATTCATAGGTCTTCTATGACGAGCTCCCACAAGAAAGGCCTTTAAGGTGCAAAACCAAGGTTCTTCCAGACTTAAAAGTACAATTGTGAAAGAATAACAACAACAAAATCATCATAGTCTGAGAAAAGAGAATGGAAATAAAAATGAATTATTCAAAAACTTTCTCTTGCATGGGTCTGTGCAGCGGGTCATTATTTTCAGCTTTGGCTTCAGTCATTAAGGGACCTTCTGAGATGCAGCAGATTTGTCACAGACTCCCACTTGCCTCAAGGAAAGGGCACATCCCCTGTGAGACTGACTGTCCACAGCTGGCTCCGCACAGAAGGGGATGCGAATTACAGGCTCTCGGATCCTTCCCGTGACCGTTGCACTTCCTGCACTCGATTGCCTGTGAAAACTTTGCTCCCTGGAGCTGGCACAGCAGCTTCCCAAGGGAAGAAGGAATTTCTGTCTTCCTCTAGGGCTAAAGCTGAGCCCTTTATGGCATAGAATGCAAACTGGGAACCAAACTAAGCAAATAAATTTTGTCACAGGTAGCAAAAATGCAGTAGATTCTTTCAATCCTTTAATGTAGCACGATTCTTTCATATATATATAAAAGGTATTGCAACCTTTAAAAATTTTGAATTCTCATTCAGAAGATATTCTTTTGAAACTTTGTAATCAAGTTTACTTCCAAAGAAGTATTGGCCCTACTAACTAAAACCTACAAATACACCATGAAAAAATCTGAGATGTTTTCTAACATAAAAAGATTACTAATCTCTGACTGTTGACCAAGATGGCATATCATGGAAATGAGATCACACTTCAAAACAATCATATAAACCTGGGTTAGGTTTCTACTGCATTTATCTCTGACTGAGCCTAAACTTAGTAGGCCTCTTAACAACCATCCTGGACGTAAAATGTTGTGAAAACATTAAACCTTTCACACCATTTATTTAACACTGTCAAAAAAAGGAACATATGCACCATATTGTTCATTTTTCATGAACACTTAAACATGGAAGCCATATATTAATCTGCCACATTTCACTCTTCCATCAGCAATCACTGCAGCTCTTGTGACTGCAGCACAGGCAAATCATAAATCACACATTTCTTTGTATTTTTTGTGGTCTGCACATAAGCTTTGTGCCACAGGACTGAGATAAAAAAACTGCAGTCACAGGAAACCACCAGCAAATCTGACTGTGACTTTCACTTTTATTGAAGGAATACCGAAAAGCCACTGGGCTAGACATTACAGCTACAGATAAGGTCCCTGCTGGGAAGATGCTAGAATTTAAACTTAAAAAAAAATAGGACGAGAATGTATGCACAGACAGGTAAGTAACAAAACCCTCAATTTCCCCAGTCCACACATCAGCTCAGTATCATTATTTTTATTTTTGTGCTCAACTTTAGATCCTCCAGACTGACACAAAAGGCAGCGAGCGACCTGCAGATCTCAGCCTGTTAACAAATGTTCAGCCCTCTGTTGCCACAGGGGACTATACAATATAAGCTGTTCTTTAGCAATGGACAGTAAAGCCAGGAGCTACTTGGAGTTTCTGTTACTCTTAAAATAATCCAGCGCAGGTTGCAATGAAGCAGAACAAAGCATACACTGTTCCCATTCTCTGTATGTACTGGGATCATTGCTCCCTGATGCTCACACTTTTATCTTGACCACTCGAACTATGATACCCTCTGGGAGTTGTTCTTTGTGGGCTATCGGTAGGGTCGGCACTGAGAAATGCGGCTCCAGTGTCAGCAGGAACAGGCTGCTTACCAGTTCTGCTCTTCCTGCTCAGCCCTTGCCTTTGAAGCAAGGAACCACTTACTGCTCAGTGCATAAATGGACGTGGTTACAGTGTGAATAGCCAAGGAGGATGAAGAGACTGAAGCCTGAAGAATGGTGCCTCTCCCCTTGCCTGGGCTGCTGGTGGTTGGGGGCTGCCCCAGCTATTCAGGGGAGCTTTGGAGCCCTGCTGGGATAATTGCTTCCTTTTCAGCAGTTTCTTGCTATTCCTCTCAGATGCTATGGTGGGTTTAAACTCCTTGCACAATTTTTGTTGTTGTTAAAAGGGCATTGTAAACTGCACCAATAGAAAAGGTGGAGAAAAAAAAAGTGGTTGGAAGAAAAGAGAAACCATTCTGGTCACTGGAAATAACAGCTGGTCCACTTTTTCCATTTGTATTTACAAAGGAAAGTAAACTACAATCTAGCTGGTCTAGTTCAGCATGGAAATAATTGTCTCCTGTTTGCGGCAGCTCACTGTTGGTGGAATGGGCTTGTAAGAATAGCAGATAAATTGAAATTACTCAGTGCTTTAATTTTCCATGTTTTTCTTGTGGCTGTGTGCATGCTTTTTTTAAATTAGTACTATCGTAACATAAATAAGAAGCTTTGACATCTTCTGTGTGAGCAGTATAAAAAACACATACTGAATAGGAAGTGATCTTTACAGAAAACTGAAAGTGTTACCTGATCATATTTTAGTTCCTTTGAAATGAATTACCTTTTTAATGACAGCAATAGGAAGTTAAAAACTGTAATTGCATTCCTATAATAAACTCCCTAAAAAAAAACCCAGAAACAGCCACAGTATGCTTCCAAAACAAACACAAACTCAAGTGTTCAGTCTGAAGTAAATACTTAACTTTTAAAGACGTTACTATTTCTTTGCCAGCTACTTAGCACAATAAACAGAAAAGAAGATATACTTTTCCATTTAGAAGACTCATCCACCTAACTTTCCGGCCAAATTTTTCAAAAGCAGATGGAAAAGTTAAGAGTCCTTGGCTCCTGGGTAAGGTAAGGGGTAGTCAACACTTCTGACTATTAGATGGACATATTGACAAGCCCGGGTAATCGAGTTGGCAATTCCACTTTCAAAATCTGGTCCTGAATGCAGATCACCAAAAGGTACTGCCTGTAGCCCATGGCATGCAATACACTGAGTGCCATCCTGAGTGATCAGGGACCATTTACAAATGGGCTGAGTAGGAGCAGTCCTCAGGTAGAGCCCCTCCAATGTCTGAACTCACCACTCCTAAGACACTCTATGACTCCAATCAGCACCCAAACAAATACAAAGATTTTTAGGAAAAGTATGTATTGCTGGCATTTCTCTGTGTTCCCTGTACTGCAAATTTTTCTTTTGCTGTATTCCTTCCCATGCTGATGTACCTCAAGGAAAAGTAAAGAAAATTATGCAAAACCACACACTAAAGAACACTGGGGAAACTTGAAGCATGTGAACAGGCATGGAAGGTAGTATGTGAAGGACATAGTAGAGCCTATTGATAAAGCCTTCTTACTCCAGCTTCAGAAGACATTGCACTCACAGGCGACCATCTGGACATGTTGGAAACGTAGCATGGTGAGCTGTAGGCAATCCAAGGGACTCCTGGAGTGCCTAGATGACAACTTCTTAAAGCAATAAATAGACAGCCCTAACCGAGAGGATGCAATATTGGACCTGATGGTTACAAATGGAAGTGAACTCATCAGGGATATCAAGATTAGAGACAGCCTGGGCTGCAGTGATCATGCACTGGTGCAGTTCACTGTCCTAAGGGGTACGAGGCAGATGAAGAGCAAAGTCAGGACCCTAAATTTTAGGAAAGCAAACCTCCAGCTCTTCAAGGAGTTAGTCAGTAGGACACCCTGGGAAACAGTCCTCAGGGACAAGGGAGCAGAGCAGAGCTGGCAGATCTTTAAGGATGCCTTCCATAGAATGCAAGAGCTCTCAATCCCCAGCTGTAAGAAATCAGGCAAGGAAGGAAAGATATCAGCATGGCTGAGTTGAGACCTGCTGCTCAAAATAAAAGGCAAAATGGAACTGCACAGACAGTGGAAACAGGGACAGATACCATGGGATGAGTACAGGGACATTGCCCAGTTGTGTACAGGCAAGATCACGAAAGCCAAGGCACAGCTGGAGCTGAACTTGGCAAGGGATGCAAAGGAAAACAAAAAGGGCTTCTACAGATAGGTAGACCAGAAAAGGAAGGTCAAAGAAAGCATACCCGCTGTGATGAGCAGCAATGGTGAGCTAGTAACAACAGACAAGGAAAAGGCTGAGGTCCTCAATTACTTTTTTTGCCTCAGATTTTACTGGCAATCTCTCTCCGCAGAGCTCTCAAGTTGATGGCCCATGAGACAGGGACCAGAGAGACAAAGTCCCTCACACCATAAATGAGGACAAGGTTCATGACTATCTGAGGAACCTTAACACACATATGTCCATGGGACCTGATCCCAGAGTCCTGAGGGAATTGGCTGATGCAGTGGCCAGGCCACTCTCCGTAATATTTGAAAAGTCATGGCAGTCAGGTGAAGTCCCTAGTGACTGGAAGAAAGGAAACATCACACCCATTTTTAAAAAGGATAGAAAGGAAGACCCCGGGAACTACCGACCTGTCACCTTCACCTCTGTGCCTGGGAAGATCATAGAACAGATCCTCCTACAAGCTATGCTAAGGCACATGGAGGACAGGGAGGTGATTCAAGAGAGTCAGCACGGCTTTACTAGGGGCAAGTCCTGCCTGACCAACCTAGTGGCTTTCTGCAATGAAGTGACTGCATCAGTGGACAAGGGAAGAGCTATGGATGTAATCTATCTGGACTTCTC